>NMRB01000935.1:93004-117590 GCA_002633025.1 Notospermus geniculatus | reverse complement strand
CAAATTCAAATTCAAATTCAAATGAAGTTTATTGAAACCGCATAAATGTGTACATTTATATGGGTGGAAAGGTACAATAAACAGTGCTGGTGATGATAGGCTGAAGTAAGCAGAAGAAGGGAGTTCAATAGGCAGGGATCTATCTTAGGAACTGTACCCTGCCTACTAGAGTGCAAAGGGATAGTGCATAAATATAAGAGATATACAAAAATATAATCTATATGAAATCTATTTACACGATTGGACATGTTTATCATGACTACCACACAGGGGCACCAACTGCTTACTAATATTTTTTCTCGGTTCTACTACATGTATTGATGAAATTCGCAATTCGAATGACCATAGATCCTTCGGTATTTAACAAATACAGTGCTAAATTATCTTTAGACAACATGCAGCCAGATGATACATATTGCAGAAAAGGTGGGTATATCTTTAGTTCCTTCCTCTAAACTGTCACTGCGATTGCGCAATTTCTCTTTTTCTCGTTCCAGGTGGCGCCGTCGATGATGGAGTGGATTTGGTCTTTCTCGTAAAAGGACCACGGACCATATTTATGAAGCCTTCGCAACCTTATATGCAGGCAATCGGAAGTCCTTAGGGATCGCAACCCCGTCTCAAGCCAAAATCGCAACACCCGCTTTGGGGAGGAACCATGAACCTCGTCGTTGTTACCAATAAAGTGCTTTTCAGAATGCCCATCTTGACATATCAAGGCCTACGGTCACTCCGCCCTTCGAACTACGAGAGTAGGAGTGATAGGAACCCTTGTCAGGGCAAGATGAGAATGCCCAGTCATATTTGCACTCATTTTACCTTGCAATGGAACCTAACCACAAACCACAAATTGGCCAGTTATGTAACTGGCCAATTTGTGCTTTAGTCAAGTTCCATTGCAAGGTAAAATGAGTGCAAATAGTGAAATATGACTGGACATTCTGAAAAGCACTTTACCAGGGCGTACTGAACCACCTTGGTGTTAAAGCTGACACTTCAAGGCAGCACGATGACAGATGGCGTCGTAATCGTTCGCCGTCGGAGTGATCATGATGACAGGTCCTCGACTGATGTTGTGGGTGTGAGCGCTTGGCAAAAGACGTCACAAATGGGAAGATCTGGCACTCAGGTCTGGAGGGACATCCTTTGACAAGGTGAGCAGGCTTAATACCTTTTAGGAAATAGACGCATTGCGATGCATGTCCTACAGCTAAGATCAACCACTTCGTGAGTTTTCCCGACTCCTGAATATCAATCGCAATCACTAACCACCAGTGAAAACTGTTTCCACATGTAATTCCAATATTTTGTTTTCCAGGGTGAGTGGTCGGATTGTGCTGGGTCGGAGATGGCATTACGAAATTCGAACGAAATTCGGACTGCACTTTTTATTTTCAACTTTGAATCGGAGACGAAATTCAATCGGTCATAACCGGACGCGGAGGTCGCTCTTTACTTTAACTTTGGATCGGAGAAGGCAACTTTGGATCGGAGAAGGCATGAACGTAATTCCATTGCTCATTACCGAAGTTACACGACTTTTTAGTGGATCCTGCTGTTGCTGCAGGCAAAACTGTCATTCGTACTGAACGATTCTGGCCATAATGCAGAACATTAAATGACGTACCCATCCAGTGGTGGCGCTAAGGATTTTGATGGGCCATCATGACAATGATGCCCCTGGAGATATTGAATTCGAGTGTCCGGTGATCGATCGACACTATAGTGTAAAATGTTCCAAGTCCCGAGTCACAGCGGTCCTGTGCGTCATGTGGTCAACAGCCGAGATGTCAGGGAGGTGTGGTCAAGCTGTGGTGTCTAGCTGTCTTGTCGTCTGTGGTTCGGAAGTGAAAAATTGGGTCGCCATTCGAGATGTCGATATTCCGCCTCAACTTCGATTGGTCATACATTCATCATGGTCGGTCGGTCATTGGTCGTTGTGGTAAGATTGGTCGGTGGTCGGTGATTGGTCGTTCAGTCATCCTGTATCGTTGTCAGATTGGTCGATAGGGTGGTGTAGGCCTATGGATGATATTGTGTCAGTTTGAATTGTCCAGTGGCGATTTCATTGTTCAGGAGGTCATTTTGTTGGTCAACCTTCACAAACGTTTGACCACACCTCATTTGACATTTGGCTGTTGACACAGACGCATGGACCAAAAGCTGAACGCTCCTGTTTGGATAGGACTATGGCTCTGTTTTGGACTCTTAAAACTCTGCATGGAAGGCTAATGCTAGGCAGTCCACTTGGAATCTTTCTTTACTAAATGAGTGTAATTTAAATGGAAAAGTGCACTGTATTGTTGTAAAATGGCAAATGTGATGGAAATACAGCTCCAGTTTAGTGATGCATAGCTAACTGTGGTTAATAATCTGTCCGATTCTTATTTCAAAGATTGTTCAAGATATGTGCTGTTGAAAATACATGTATTTGTGCAATGTAAATTGTTCGGGAAATAGTTCTCTCATTAACAATTTACGTGAAATAAAATTATTCTTAATTTAAGTTTACCATCAGCCGTGAAATATAAGGAATGAATACCATGGACCTACTACAGAGCCACCTGGTGTCCGTTTAGGGAGTTTGAATATTGCTGACACACCTCACTATTACGGACAGCTGAGCTCAGTCCCAAGGGTGCCCGAAATAGTACCAAGGCCGGATCCAGGATTGACAGAAAGGGGGACGTAGCTCGACAGTGGTGGTGATCACCAAAAGCGCGACGCCCCCAGAAAAATTTGACAATTTAAGTGCTTTTAGATGCAGTTTCCTGCATCTGAGAGCAAAATACTTGAATTTTTATGTGATTAAATTTTTCTTGCTAAAAAAATTATTGCTCTGCCAAAAATAGGGGGCATACGCCCCCCCCCCCGATCCGGCCCTGAGTACTACTGCATTGAATCGATGCATTGTTCAAGAATACGTTTGTAGTGAGAGACTAGCAGTTCTACTCGTGCCTTGGACGAAAATCATCGGCTATATGCCTACCCTACGACATAGTTTTTATGCCTGTTGGTCTTTTCAACAAGAATGTATAAAAGAAAAACTTGATGCTTTGTTAAATTTAATGTTTGTTCATGTGTGTACTCTTGTCACCCTGACACAATCAGTGATTCTTGTACTCGCTCCCGTTTCTGAAGCAAACGTGCACTGAGAAAACTGATGACCTCCAGGATAGCTATATAGTAGGCCTATATGTATGTAAGATTTGGTGTGAGACGATCAAACCTAATCCATTTATTTATTTGCCTCCTATTCAGAGGAAAAACAGTCCAAATACTATCTACATACACAGATCTTGGAGGAATTATACTGTCAGTATAATTCCTCCAAGCACAGATACAGTATTTCAAAAACATTGATTAAAAGCTTGGATTTACTGAAGACGAACTAATCTAAAATCAGTTCATCATAAAACAATCTAGAGAAAACACGTCATAAAACGATCTTGATAAAACATATTATAAATCCAATTTAAATATCCAATACGGCAAAACGTAAAAAATTAAGGGGACATTTTAGAAGGTCTAATCCGATCAGGGCACGTTGGGCATAAAATTTTCGAGGGCAGGGCAGACACTGTGGTTAGTGGCCAACCGTAACCGAATGCACTCCACCAAACCCCCCAACTCGCCTACCCAACCCCCACCCCCACCACCACCAACCTATTTACCGGCACTAACCATTGATTGGCCTCTTGGCCACAGGTGTCTGAACCAAACTGAAACTTGGTATTACTGCTGAACATCGTTAACAAAACAAAACATTTATCAACTACCTTTAAAAACGTGCGTGACTCACAAAACGTTATTTAAGATTTAAAAATCTTGTGAAATCTTAAAAATCTTGTGATGAGGATTGTCCTGAAAAAGTGGTTTCATTTTGTCTCACACCAAGTCATGTGTCTGTAATGCTTTTTGTCTCACACCATGTCACTTTTGACTGGTATTAGGTTTCAATGTGACTCTCAAATCTGGTCATTTTTAATTTCTAATTTGTAAGGTTTCATTTTTTCTCACACCAAGTCATTTCTGATTGTAATTTGTAATGCTTTTTTGTATCAGGCCAACATTCACTTTTGACTGGTAATTAGGTTTCAATGTGACTCTCAACAAATCATTTTTGATTGTCATTTGTAAAGGCCTCCATACACTGAATGACAAAAGTCGAAATTAGTCGCTGCTATGGTCAGTTCGACGAGACTTGATCTGGCGACATGTTGAAATACTCCACAAAAGTGTCAGATGATTTTAACGTTTATGGAACGTTTCCAAAAAAAAGTATTTTGGAACGGACAACTAATTTTGACTTCTGTCATTAAGTGTATATATAGGCCTTAAGGTTTCATTTTGTCGCACACCAAATCATTTCTGATTTGAAGTACTGTACATGTAAACCCAAATTACATGCAACCTGCTATCAGAATTGAAGTGAACAGCAATGCAACATGTGTTTAGATTGTAGGCCTAGTGCCAAACTGACACGCAGATTTAGGGGACGAACAACACTCGGTTCCTGATCCCCCATCCTCCCATCGCAGGGCTTTGGTCTCGCTCCTCTTCATACGCTCGAGCGTATGAAGAGGAGCGAGACCAAAGCCCTGCGATGGGAGGATGCTGATCCCTAGTATTCTTATGCATTGGCGACCCGAAATGATTTCGACATGAGCAGAAGTTTACTTTGAGAGGGTCCCCCAATTTGTATGAATAAAGAACTTCAGTAATGTAGAACTTGTCCGTTTCTTCTTTCCTCCTGGTCTTGAGGGTGACTTCCCATTTTGCCAAATGCCATTTTGCCAAATCCCATTTTGCCAAATCCCATTTGGCCAAATCCCATTTGGCCAAATTCCCATTTGGCCAAATTCCCATTTGGCCAAATTCCCAATTTGGCAAAATTCCCATTTCGCCAAATTCCCATTTGGCCAAATTCCCGTTTCACCAAATTCCCATTTCGCCAAATTCCCGTTTCGCCAAAAATTTACTTGACACCCCTGTGTTGTTTCAAAATGAATCGTTCCAAATATTAACAATTCTTGAAGCAGGCTTTGAAGTTTAATAAAGCGAATGCCATGGTATTCATTCCAAAGAAGACTGATGTTATTTTCTAGGTGAATTCTTCAACGATCTTTTTCAGACGAAGAAATAGTGCAAACTTTCAGAGAAAAGATGCGTTTCTTAGTTTATTTTTTTCTAATTCGTGTTGTTTTCGCAGATATAGTCAAGGGAACAAACACTGCTAGAGTTGTGTAACCTTGGGTGTGGCAAATTACACCCGTCCTTTTTGAAGGTGAAGACATCAGCCCCATCCCTTCCAAATCCTGAGTGAAACACCCAAGGGCCTTATCCTAACCCTAACCCTCTATTTTGAAGTATTTTGCATTGGATCAGTCCTATTAGATTAGGGGTTATAGCCTGAATAACAAATTTGGCAAAATGGGAATTTGGCAAAATGGGAATTTGGCGAAATGGGATTTGGCGAAATGAAACTTTTTTTGGCGAATTGGGAATTTGGCGAAATGCAATTTGGCGAAATGGGAATGAACCGGTGTTGAGAGTGGTCTATCATCCCTTATTCAGTTAATCATTGAGCACCCACAGGCCAATTCATGAACTTGAGTTTTTGTGTGATTGTAGCCTATTAGACACCATCCTGAAGAAATTACAAAATGCGCCGGGAGACGAGACGATCGCATGACTGCTAGTGATGTAGACTACATGGTACCCGGTCACAAAAGTCACAAAGAAGATGTTCTACCTTTGATCCCGGCCAAAGACCCCCCGTATACTGAAATCCTTGCCCCCCCCCCCGCCACGATGCTGACCATCCTTATCCAAATGCCATAGGGCATTATGTGGCGATTGCCAATGCCAGGTTTTGAACCAACCCCCGCTGGAGCGCAGCCAAACTTGACGCTAGGTGGCGATATCTGGGCGAGGATATCACCACTAGTATCGACGCATTCGGAACGACCTGAGGCGAACTGCTTATCTGTCCACTCGGCGGCGCATTTCACCTCGGACACAAGTCCAAGGCAGCCATATTGTTCATCAACAAACCCACGTGACCGACCGTGGGACTATTTTTGCCGAATTTTGGCCTGTTAAGATGTTCAACCTTATTTGCTGGATAACTTGAGGCATATTATTTATAAACTTACCAGTACCTCATCCAATCTGCCAAATATTGATCAATAACGCAACGTTTTGTGTGACCTATTTCGTTCATGCGCAGGGTGTGATGAGGCGAACCGCATCTGAACTCTCACAAACGGGCAGCAATCCTTGCGCATTCAAAGATGGCTGCCTTGGAATTGTGTCCGAGGGGAAATGCGACCGTACGGAAATTGCCGAGCAGTTGCCTTCGGAAGTTCCGAATGGTATCGACGGTAGGTTTCCATCTTGAAAAGTAGTGCGCGCGAGGAGCGAACAGTAGACATTCTTCTGTTTCTAAAGCGGACTCCATCACGTCGTTTTCTACGCCTACAATATACGGTAGATATGTTAGGTGTACAAGGGACCAAAACCGCGTGCGAAAGCCGCCGACGGGAAATCGCTGCGGTCGCCGCAAGAATGGCTCCTTGGCAGATTTTTTCTGCGGTTCCCGCGCGGCTTATCAACTGTGCTACACTTTTCCCCAAAATATTTTGCCATCACAACGGGAGCCGGGGAGAGGCGCGTGGGGATTTTTGCAGGGGCAGAAAAATCTGAGCTGCAAAAGGCCCACGCGCCTCTCCCCGGATCGCAGCGCTCCGGCAAAAGGCCCTTCAAATTTTCCACGAAGCGGGAAGGCTCTAATCTTACGAAGGGATTCCAAGTGTTATATCTGCCAGTGTTTCTGTGGGTCAGTGTGTCCCCCTATTTTTCGGGAAACGCTGGTATAGATCGACATGTTTCTCTGTCTGTCCCCTATTGTCAATTCGTCGCTTTATATTCCGTCAGAAAATAGGAGGGAAACACAGATGGGGAACACATAGCAGAGAATGTTACACCGCCGCGGTTCTCCGCGATGCCTCGCGCGGTTTTGGTGTTCGAACGGCTCCCAAAACTAGCGTAAACACGGTGTACAATCAACTTTACCGTACAGCTGCGGGAGAAAGTTCCGGTCACATACGCTTGGCAAAGCTGAGATTCCAAATCACTATAAATACCATGCTAAGGGTAAAATGATAACCCAAGGCGAATGAATACACTAAAAAAGCCTAGCTGCTGCAATATCCCCCAGAAATTCGCAGGAGAACGTATGGAAAATTGGCAATTTTAAAATGAACTGTACGGCTGCGGGAGAAGTCTAATTCTCCCGCAGCCGTACAGTTCATTTTAAAATTGCCGACGGATTTTCCATGCGTTCTCCTGCGAATTTCTGGGAGATATTACAGCAGCATGCCTTTTATAGTGCATTTTCCTTCACCTAGGACTGTCATTTTGCCCTCAGCAGTGGTATTTATAGTAATTTGGAATCTCAGCTTTGCCAAGCGTATGTGACCGGAACTTTCTCCCGCAGCTGTACGGCAAGGTTGATTGTACACCGTGGTAAACGTAAAAAATTCATCCAAATCAACCTCATTTTTTGTCTCAAAATGCGCATCAGATGGTAGACTAGTGCAGAGCGGAGGCAGGCAAATGACGCAACTGTAAAAAAAATGCTGCCGGACAGCTGTTTGTATCCCGGCATATTATCGCGTATGGGCGTCGAGCTTGGGCATGGGCAGTGATGTCGCACATTCGCAATCATGGATGAATTCCTGCGATAGATGTCCGATGCTGGCCCCAGGACACAAATATCTCATTCGGGACCCGGCCAACATATCTATATAAATCGACTGTCATACCTGTGACATGAGTTTGTCTGTCATATTGCTAAGAATCTACACTATAGCCGGTTTGTCTGTTAGATTCGATGCGCTTCTTCTGGAATTGTGAAAATGTTCACTAAAAAAAACAAATTTCAACTTCTCGAAAATTAAACCCCGGGAATTAAACGCTGACAGGGGTAGGCCTATGCTACACCGGAGAGTACATCTTGATATTTTCCTGCAATTGACGTCCGTTTTTGGATGAGATTGCAGGTCATCGCCATTTCGATATACGGTATTGTATTTCCACTACACTTTTCATCAGTTCACAGTATTGCCAATCTTATGCCAATGCCAGGTTTTGAACGAACCCGACCCTGCCGCCCTGAAATATCACGTGACACTATCACGTGATCAGTCAATGTTGGTCAAGATGGCGGACGACCGAGAACCTCCCCCGTTATTCGGCGATGACGATGAAAACCCTGATATTTTCGCCACAGCAACACTGGTACTGCTAACAAGATACTATAGAGTGGTTGTGATATAAACCATGCAGTATATGAAACTATTGTTGCACTGCTCACTGTTTATATGTGTATTTTTGAGACGTCAAATGAAGAGGGGCGTCCATCCACTTCTGTTGCGAATCATCCTCCTCCTGTGCATCAGTCAGTGCATGCATGCATTGCATTTGAGGCCTAGGCCTAGGCGTACAAAAGCTAGCGCAGGCCTACTGTACCCTGTACAGTGCAGTATACACAATGGTACAGTAGTTACACTGCACGCACTGCGGTAAGCAATCACTGTCACGCATGCACTCACCGACCACCAGTGAATGACTGACATTGACTCTGTCTCTGTTGATCGAACGAGTGACCAGTTTTTGGGGTACGGCCTAGAACAGTTTTCATGGTACTCCCAGCGTTTTTTCTCGTTTATTCACGCGCGCACCCGCGAGACATAAACATTTCACGGTAACTTAATATCTCTATTTTCGATACATTTAACAAAATAATTACGGACGCAAAGGCAAAGCGAGTAACGCCGCAATCGCGCGGTAAAGTCTTAGGCCTACATGGCCTAGTACCACGAAAACCGGTCACACCATCATACCTAACCTTGTACACAACAGTAACACATACGAGTCATACGGACACATACACCATGACAGGCCTAGCTCAGAGCTGCTGTTGATAGACCGCTAACACTCATCTCATCGTCATCTCATGTCATGGAGTCATGCTTCTGGTAGACCTATCATATCTATCACCAACCCACAAAAATTTGGCGTCATTTTGATTGTTTGTTGTTTTTGTGCTACCGCGTAGGCCTAGTAGTCATAGGAAGTGTCTGCAAATCCACAATGACGACGACATGACTTCTAACCATGATGATTGTTGTTTCAGTGACATCATCTGATTGTCGTACAGTGACGCAGTCTGTTTGGGTGATGGAGTCTTTTGTTACAGTCCAGTATTTGCTATATTTTGTAATGTAAGTTGTAACTTTACTTTTAATCCATCCAGGCTCCTCCTAAAGAAGACACTGCAAAAGACCAGGATGATGACCAAGAGGACCTGTTTGCAGGTAATAACATCATTTATTTTGTTTGGAACTGAGGCAAAATTAATAATTATGCCAAACAAGTTTAAATATCTTGGTTTGAGAGCTAAACTTGAAGTGCACCATTATCACGTGAATTTATTAACAACAAAAGAAACCAAAATGCCTGTAGAAAACCTGTGCTATCAAGCAGTAACATTTACTGTGTTTTTCATTTGTCTTTAATCTAGATGCTGGCACTGAAATATCACTAGACGATGATAAACAAGAGAAAGAAGTCGAACCACCAGCCGAGAAGGAGCCTGAAGATGTGATGACCACTCCCCAGGAAGAAGCTCCGAGGATGGGAGTCTCTGCATCCTCGTCCTCAGCTGCATTACCGAAGACGTCTGTCCGTAATGAGAAAGTAAAAGATATAGACGATGATGAAGAATATGATGAATTTACTTTGGATATCTCTATATCTGATCCAATCAAAGTTGGAGATGGCATGAGTGCTTATATGACCTATAAAGTTACAACAATGGTAAGTATTTTGTATATGTAAAACTTCTGGTCATCATGATCATCAACATCTTTATCATGCAGGCTTGTTATTCCTTTTGGGATTCTGTCTTAATGATGCTCTTCTTGTTTTACAGTTACAAAATTTGATGAACTGATTGACTCGTCTAAAATTATGTTGTGCTTCCTTTTAACAGACAACCATTCCAGCCTTCAAGAAACCCGAAATGTCTGTGATGAGAAGATTCAGTGACTTCTTAGGCTTACATGATAAGTTGGTTGAAACGTACATGCACCATGGCCGCATTATTCCTCCAGCTCCTGAGAAAAGTGTACTTGGTACGTAAGATCTGACAAAATGGATGAGCAGACTGCGTTTGTCTGAATCGTGGTAGGGAGAGGGGGACAGAAGAGAATCTGCTATGCTTTCTTGTGTGAAATTCATGAGGTCCTATATTGGGAGAGACTCCTAACTCCTTGTCCACAGCTTTTTGCCCAGTGGGGGCACCCCGTCCCGCTTTTTGGAAGTGCTGGATCAAGCCCTGCTGTGTCACCAGTATTTCATTGCTCTATGTGTATTTGATTTCTTTGTTTCCAGGGATGACTAAGATTAAAATGTCTAAAGAGGAAGCAAGCTCAGCTGAGTTTGTAGAAAGAAGGCGAGCAGCCCTTGAGAGGTAAGGTACAAAGTCCATTGGCAATCCCGCCTTATGAAAGATCTCCTATCCTAGTTATTTTACAAGGTTCACGGCAGTGCTTTAAAAGGTTCATTTTAGGGCCCTTGAAAAACTGTGCCCAATATTGCCCAACATTGTTTGATGAGTAGCTATAATTCCCTAAGTGGGCACTTGCACTCCTGAAATAATATTTTTTAAAAAGTTTTGCCACTGACGCATTTTATTCACCTCCAGGTACCTTAACAGAACGGCCAAGCACCCAATCTTGAGAAATGACCCAAATTTCCGTGATTTCCTTGAGCAAGAAGGAGATCTTCCAAGATCAACCAGTACGTCTGCTCTCAGCGGCGCAAGTGTCATGAAATTATTCAATAGAGTCGGCGACGCTGTCGGAAAGATGACATTCAAAATGGACGAAACTGATCAGGTCAGTGTCAGCTCTTGTGTTGGTCTGTCATCACTGCATATGAGTTGGCAGTTGGCTTGCTTTCTAGTCTAGTCAAAATTGCTTGTCCTGTTTGGGCTCTTTGTCTGTTTTCATTCAAAACTGCAGCACTAAGTCGAGCAACTCTCAAGTCACAGGTAACTTTTGGCTGGCAATTCCCTCTGGTTGCACCCGATTTCTTGCTGTTGACACGATATAAGTTTTCTGACATGCATGGGAATGTCCCGCCATCTGTGATTGTTTGAATAGATGTGCTACTCCGGGAGGCGGAAAATATCGCTCGGATATGTGATACAAAAATGGGTGTCTGTAGTCCGACATAACCTAGACATGGACCAATGGAATGCGGAAGTGAGGAAATGGAACATTCAATTTTGACCACAAACTTCTGGTTGAGAACCGTGTATAGGCCAATGTTTGTTATTAAACACCAGTCATTTGATTCACTACAACATAACATGTACGGTAACTGCAATTATGGCACTCTAACCACAAACCGCATTCCATTGGTCCACCTCTAGGTTGTGTCGGACTATACACTTTCGCATCATGGCATTTGTTGCCTTTTGAACTTCATGCTTTTACCGGTACTTGTTTACTTCCTCTCTCTCTGAGCAAATTTGCTTCTGTTCGGTGTGAAGTATACACTGCTACATTGTTAGCACAACTTATAATGCGCTTTTGGTGTTGTTTCACTCCTGTTCCATCATAAAACCTTCCTCCCACACTCATGCTTTGACACAAACTTTCTTGTTGTCTGCCAATTAAGGGGTCCGGTAAGGGTATCCCTCGTTTTTATCAGGAATCGTACCCCCGACTGATAAACTGATGGTGATTGGTTGGGCTGGAAATGTTCCGTCTGTCAGGCAAAAGCTGTGTTGGTTGTGAATGTGGTACAGTTTGCATGGAGGCCTTTCTTCTCCTACACATTTACAGTCACACAAACTTTCATAATTTCTTTTGGGGTATCCTTTGTTTATTTCCTAAGCAGGGATTACAGCCTTAACCTGACTCTAGCCATGGTGGTCGGTTGGACTGGAGCTGTTCCAAGAAATGTGAGGCAAAAGCTAGGCCCATTTATGCACCAAGAAGTCTGCTCTTCTCTATGTACAGTTAAAACATTTTAGTATGTTGGCATTAGCATGTTAGCAATAAAAATAGCATGGTGCATGTTTAACCAATTAAAGTTGTACGTATATGTTTGATTATTCATTCGAAGGAATCTACTAAGGCACTCATTGGGATTTTGACATCAATGCCGACTATGTCAGCATTAAAATAGTGAATACAAGCGTGAGTACCGCATACATGGCATACATGCATAAATAGGCTAATGCTGTGCATGTGGGTGGGCTACCTCTAAATATATCAGATGGGATAAAAACAGCGTATGTTCAAATATTTTCCATCCATTGTGGCGCTGCGTTGCAGTGAACAATTTCACTTGCAAACTGACTTTCATTCGGCTGAGTTTGATGCATATCCCCTTCTTTTCTCTTAACCAGATGAACTACGGTTTATACCTACACACTTATTTTTGTATTCCATTGCCTTCTCTCTCCCCAACTGAACAGTGGGATTATGACTTTGAGGTAAAGATCAACTTTCTATCATCCAATAATTGTTCATGTTATTATTGTGAATTTCGTGAATGTATTTGTAGAAAACTAAGCTGAAGGTGCTGGTTCAAAATATTTTGAGATAGTCTCATTCACAGATACTGATTGGAAGTCTACCACTGTTTTTGAAGTTGTAAAATTAGACTTCTGCAATTCAACTTACATGTAATGCATAGTTTTTAAATAATAAATGTGTCACCTCTCTATAATAAAGACATCTTTGGGGACTGAGAGATGCTGTATCCTTTATTAACTCATTAGTCATTATGGTAACTTCCAAGGCTGATTTGTCGAAATGAAATCCAGGGGACCCTTTGATCAAGTTTTAATCGTGGGCTACCAGGATTAGTCGATCAGTCTGCAAACTCGTATGTCTACTCACCTGTCCACACTGTCAGAAATAAACACAGATCACCATACTCGATATTGTGAAGCACCTTCAGTTTCTTAGACTTAGTCAAAAGTTGTTTCCTGATCAGTGCTTAGTTTGTACTGCACACACGCTTCTATCAAGTTTCTGTCATAAAAAAAGCATGGTCTTGTTTAACTAGGTTTAATAATTATGAATTCATGGAATTGTGAGTCCTCTTACTCTTGGTGTTGTTGTTTTTTCAGTCTTTTATTTGTCATTTTTGAGCCCGTTTTTCTGCCAAAATATGACTTGTTTTCCCCTTTTGTGGATGAAAGTTTGAGTTCAGGCGCAATTGACCACCTAGTTCTACTCTTAGTACACCCAAGTTCCATTCCCTGTAGAGAACATGCTAGCTTTTCAACATGTTCAACTTTGAGAGCTTTCGATTACTTTTCTTGTGAGTCTTAAATGTTGAATTGTTTTCAGCAATTACCAACCAATAATTGACATTGCCAGGTCCAGAAACTATTAGGTCAGGGCTTTAGTTAATTTGTGGGACACAAAACATGCTTCCACTACCGTACATGTAAATTCGTTACAGTTGGTGGCCAAAAACTTGATCCCTTTTTCATTGCCTTTGCTGACTCAAATCAACTTTCATTTCTTTTGTAATCTCCAACCACTGTCTTGTACCACACCTAGAAATTGTCATGATTCGAACAATGTGATGTTAGCAAGCTGTGATATTGCGAAACGCAGTACACTTTTTCGAGTTAATTCCCAGGACAGCTACAGAATTGAATCAACGTTGGATGCATGCTACTCTGATTAATTTCTAGCTTGTACTTGTTCGTCATGTTGATCAATTCCCAATGTCACTGGTGATTGCATGCTTTGACTGATATTGCCCTCGATGAGGACTTGTTGACGTCTATTTCTTTTGTTTTAACAAGGAGAATTGACAAAAAGATGATTGGAAATTTAAGTCTGTTTTCATGATTTTAGTGAAAAACTAAGTCAGTTTTTACCATTCTCAGTTCCCAGTGGCAGTGTGTGGGCGTACTTGTTGATCTGTCCTCCATATTGGGGAAAACATTGAAATGCTATAGCCAGGAGTGCAAGCATCAACTTAAGGCATTACTTTGTGTATCTACTCATGAAGTAATACTGGGTGATATCTTTATAATGTAGGAGGAAACTGGAGCTGTGGAGTCAAGGCGAGGTCGCCCCAAGTGAAACAAAAAACAGCTCCACGATTGGGGATTGAACCCACAACCTCATCTGTGGCAGGCATGGATATTCCAACTGCCCCATCTCGACGAACCACAACCTGACAACCCATGTTGGGAAAACGTAATTGCACAACAAAACATATGCATGATGCGTATCACTTTCAAACATGTCATTCAAACGAAGCAATGAAACTTTTTATCTCATTGAATCAGCTTCTAAGAATGGATTTTTTTCACAAAGTGATAGAAAGCATGAGAATTAAAGTTTTTCAATCTGAAGATTGACCTTGGCAGATCGTGTGGATGCTTTTTTACCTGATGATAGTTTTATCTGTATTTCAGTGGTTTGAAGAGAAACAGACATATTTTGAAAATTTGGATGTACAATTGAGGAAATTGCACACAAGCGTGGAAACCCTTGTCAGTTACAGAAAAGGTAAGCACTTCGCCTGTTCATATGCATTGGAAGGCCCTGTACAAAGCTGAAGTACCAGTAAAAGCATTTACTGGACTTCATTCATATCACCAATGTCATACATGTACTTGTTTCTTGTTGCAGAGCTTGGTTTATCTACTGCCATATTTGCCAAGAGCTGTGCAATGCTTGCAAACTCCGAGGAACATACTGCTCTCTCTAGAGCCCTTTCACAACTAGCTGAAATTGAAGAAAAGGTTGAACAACTCCACTCTGATCAAGCAGAAACTGATTTCTTTGTCCTCGCTGAGATGTTGAAGGATTATATTGCACTTATTGGTGCTGTTAAGGTAGGTGAAAGCAGGGCACATGGTCAGACTCGTTAACTCTTTCCTCAACTTAGGCCTACGCATTCAGTGTCACCTGAACACCGCTTACTAGCTCATTAGCAGCGTTTGAATGGTCCATTTGGGCAGATTGGTCTTCAGGGCGATTGGTGAACTTATCTTTTATAATTACTGCAGGAAACCTTTGCTGAACGTGTCAAAACTTATAAGACTTGGAAAGAGGCAGAGGCTACACTGACAAAGAAGAGAGAGAATAAAGTCCGTCTGGAATTGAGTGGGAAAACAGACAAGATTGCCCAAGCTAGTAATGAGATAACTGAGGTATGTTCAAATAATGTATGGTTTAATTAATTCTCTTGCTAATCAAGCCAATGATTGACATGTTTTCTCAATTTAATGGATAAACTGTTAAATTAAATTTCTCACAAATGCAAAATATGGAAGTTGGACTTTCTGACTTTTTTTTCAATTTTTCAGTGGGAAGGAAAAGTAGAAAGGGGCCAGGAAGACTTTGAGAAAATATCTGATACAATTAGGAAGGAAATTTCACGCTTTGATCGACGTAGAGTAAAAGATTTCCAGCAGTCTATAATCAAGTGTTTGGAATCATTAATGGAAACACAACAGAAGGTGAGACCATCTATCATTGTCTATGGCAAGGCCTCCACACTCTTGCCGTGCGATTTTCAGATGCCCCATTTGTCCGAGTCCCTCCCTTTAATAAAGAGGAGATTTTTGCACTTGTTTAACCGTGTCAGGCATGTGCGTCACAAAAAGACCTCAGGACAAAAAGCCTGAAGTGTTTTTCACTTTTTTACTGAAAAATTTTATTTATTTATTTTCAGCTTATCAAGTATTGGGAATCATTCGTGCCAGAAGCGAAGGCAATAGCGTAGACGACACAATCATGTGTAGATTAAGTGTATGTAAAATAGAGTTTATTATATTATGTATACCACTTCCTGATTGTGAGTGCATTTGAATGGTATGGATTCTGCTAGGTATCGTGCTTTCAAAAACTAGGACCACAGTGTTTTAACACAGTCATTTAGCACCTTTGTTTTGGTGCAGTTTGACAAACACAATGTTGGTTGATGTCTCACTGATACTGTTGGGCAGATGTCTCAATCTATTCTCATGTGATAGCTTCTACCCAAGGAGTACAACTTTTTAACCAGTTCAGGTAGATGATGTCACACCTGACCGACACTGTCTGATACGGCTTTAGAGGTTAACCTCCTTCCCACAAATCTAGATTATTCATTGGTACGGTACCGTACAACCTCTTCCCCACAAATCTAGATGATTCGTACCATTCATTGGGCAAATTCAACGCATGTAAATGATTGGATTAATGGTGTCTGAAGTGGGTTAAATCAACTTCAGCATTGGGTTATGTGTATACTGAAACCTGCTGTGCAGTTTCAATTGGAAAATCCTTGCAAACTGCAGGAAAGACTAAGATGCAGAATTTGTCTACTTGCACAGAATACCGGTAAAGATTGGCTATCAGATATGCCTTGCTATTGATGAATGCTATGTAAATATATCTAAAAAATTCAAGATTGTCATACTAATTATATTCTAACACCCTTGGGCCAGTGGGGGTTGCTGAAAATGTCTGCCCACATCCATCTTCATATGTGTGCTATGAAATACTGTTACCTGACATGGGCATTGGATTGGGGGGGGGATAGGCCCCCAACTTTGGGGAAAATTAAAAGAAATCTCTGTTCCTGGCTGTAAATCGTGATGTTTGACCTGAATTCACCCTGTCACGTCTGCTGTAACCAACACCCCTGTTTTATGACTTTCATATCAAAATTCTTATCTCAGTCTTCTGCTGAATTTGTATTCTGCATCAATTTCCAACCTGCAATGCAATCATGGCGTTCATTTCCATTGGCCCAGGGGTGCATTTATTCACAAAATGTTGATATCATGATAATCATCAGAAATCTGTAGCCTACATCTTCAAGCCTACATGTACCATTCCTTTGGGGAGAAGACATATTTTTTTAGTGTGTGTGGGAGCTTTGTGAATTCTCTCACATTTGTATGTACATTCAGGGTTCTTGTAGTCCTTGGGTTATATTAGTGCTTGAAAAACTACTGTGGAAAGTCCTTTAAAAATGTCATGAAAAAAAATCTCAAAAAACCTTAATAAACGCAACAGTGGCAGATAAAAACTGTGTTGTTTTCTTGTTTCTGGGTTCTCTTTGTTTTTTTTCAAAGGATTTTAAAAAATTGCACTACATCTGGTAATTGCCACTCGGCACCACCTTTTTTTTTCATCTGTTTGTCAAAATTCGTCCTTGAAAAGCCTTGAAAATAATCTGTGTCAAATGTACATGTACCTGTATGTACCCTGACTTAGTACATTGTATAGCTGTGTGTGAGGCTTGGTTGATTTGTCTACTTTCCATGTACATGTATTCTATAGATACATGTACAATGTACCGTAGATGTATAACATGCAAATGTACATGTATGTGTGAATTGAATTACTCATCCTGTTTGCTCTTCATCAGTTCTTTAAAACCAGGATGAAGACACAGAAGCCTAGTTACATGTATTCCAGTTATACTGCTTGCATTTACATGTAGTTTAAAATATCAGCTAAACATACATTTACTGGTGGGCTGTCTGTCATCCTGTACATACATGTATGAACATGTACATTTCGATGTACACATACACAGCATGACAATTCCAGCCTACATGTAGTTGAATTAAGCATCATTTATTGAATTTAACATTTACATGTAAATATCAGTCCCAATGGAAACATTTCCTCCTGGAGTTGGGTTTGCCAAAGTCCCTGTCTGAGGAAGACCTAAATTGTAATCGTTTCAGTGTAACAATTGATCAACCTTGTTATTTGCTGATCAGAACAATATATTCTTATTGTAATATAATCAGTCTCATCTTATTTTATACCCTTTGGCACATTCCTCCAGTCATGAAAATGGCCTTAAAGGAGTTAGACGCCGAAGTTGTAAACACTCACTCACTGGTTCTCTATCCACGGACGCCTGCGGTGCTGCCACCTATTGTCTCCACCTGCACGAAGGAATAAAACTAGTTTGCCGACCATATTTGTAAACAAACCAGCTTGTTTACAACTTCGGCGTCTAACTCCTTTAAGAAGTATTGTTGGCACTTAACGGCATAAATATGTTGATTTCTTGACAAACCTTTCAGCCGTAGTTTTTGCTGTGTCTTGATTCCTGTCTTGCAAATTTTCGACGCCAATCGGGATCTTTCTCAGGCACTTTCTAGTTGAGATTACAGAAAACAGTCTTTTCTGTAATCTCAGGTAGAAAGTGCCCGAGGAAGATCCCGGTTGGGGTCAAAAATTTGCAAGATTTGGAGACGACTTTATGTTTTACCATCATTTTGTATGTCGTTTTTTGTGCTTCTATTTTGGATATCTTGATTCCTTGAGATAAAAAGATCTTGGGGCAATGATATAAGAAACTTCTCCACTTTAATCTTTACGCTTTCCTACAGATACGGTACTCTGGTTTCCTCCTGCTGTACATTATTAATTCATCCAAATTATCCACAACATTTGGCCTTCAGCTCTCAATTCCATAATAAGGCCATTCTTTTTTTATTTGTTGTTTAGCGGATTTTTTCCCAGTAAACTCAAGACAGGAGACAGGAAAAAAATAAAAATAAAAGTCCAATCTTTCTGATGGATTTTAATTTTCCGTTTTAGCAAGCCTTTATCCAGTGAAACCAAGACAGGCGGAAATAAAAAAACTCAAATGTCATAAAAAAATCAGCAACTTCACACACGCCCATCTCACACTACACAACAGCATGCGTTGATGTCTACTCTCATGACTCTCGTACATGTCGTAGGCGGCTATTTACGCTGGTAGATGCCGGGTACGAGTTATGGTTCGTCCCAAGATCGATTGAGGGCGCTGATCACGATCTGACAACGACTGGCGCGGGATTTAAATCTCCCACTTTTGAAAAAAACATTGAAAGGTTGAAAAACGGGACCGGCCAGAATAAAAAAGTCGTATTTTTTCAATTTTATTTTTTTTCCAAATTGCCAAAATCTAACTACGGCGGATCCGCTAAACAACAAATAAAAAAAGAATGGCCTAAGCAAGAAGTCAATCTCCAGAATTCACGAATTTTCGACCCCAAGCGGGGTCTTTTTCAAGTGGAACTTTACAATCTGAAACTCTAGAAAAGACTCTCAATTCCATATTCCAGCTCTCAATTCCATATTCCAGTATCACCAACAAACAAAAACACAATTTTGATTCAGTATTTTTAATTAATTCCACTTCATTCTAACAACCATAAACCACTAAATCTATCGCCTTGATTTCCAAAGAGTCCTTTAGGTGGGTGGAAGTTCACAGGTACTTTTCCCATTGTCTTCTTGCACTCGGCTTCAAACAACTGAAATGAAAGGTAAACTTTACTGTAGAGTGCTGCCATCTGCACTTAATATGGTCAACTATGTATCTATCACACGTGTGACAGTGAAAGTGTCAGCAATACGGACTCAGTTTTATCCCATTCTATCTTCCAAATTTTGACTTGATTCAGGGTTGACCCCAGGACTTCAGGTAGCTCTGGTGAATTCACTGTCCATCAAGGTTCATAACAAACAAGCTGGCAGCCCCTGGATCCCGGCCCGTAAATAGGTGAAGCAAAATGAATGCAAGTTGGTAGATGTATGAAGTTGAAATGGAGATGAAATTGAAATTTACCTCATCCCATGTTGTATTCAACTTCTCTGAGATGTCAAACTCGCGTTCGGGGAGATTGTGACTGATTCTCTTTGCACTCTGAATGACGCCAGGATAATAATGTTCCTGCAAACTCTTTATTTCCCATAGTGAACTTTCCATTGCATGACATTTGGCAGGGTCTGATTCTTCCATCAGAAATGGGTCAGCTGAAATATCTGAAGAACAAATTTGAGAAGGGTAAAACGACATACATGACCTACACATGAACTATCGGTACTGATATCTTATGTGCATGTACATGACATATGAAAAGTCTTCTTCGGAGTGTCCAGTCATATTGACACTTGTTTAACCTCATAACTGATCAAGACCACAGGCAGCTCAATCATGTGTGTGATTCACCACTGACTCACTTCAATTTAGACCATGCTCAAACTTACACAGAAGCCCGGAGCTTGCATTTCTGAAATGAAATCCTTCTTACCGGTTTGCTCATCAGCCTCTGCTCTGTGAATCAAGACCTTGCAGTTGGGGTGGCGTATGAGAAGATTGAGGATAAGTGGAATAAGGAAAGTCAATGCATCAGGTGGCGCCGCCAAACTGAGCCGTGATAACCTCTTCGCAAATGCAGCGACCAGATATGATGGCAAATGGCTGGAAAATGTAGAAACAGTACTTTTTCAAACTTCTGGATGAATCTGAATAAACTGATTTTCATAAAGTTTGATCATGTTCAAAATGCAAGACCAATGAAAGTTAAGTAGCTAACCTGAGCATCTCCAGGCTCGACTGATGTACTGGCACATGTACAACTTCATGCACAGAAATAGAGCACTGAGAAACTGTCCCAGTTTCAATAACTATAAAATCCCAAGAACGAATTCAACTTACGTTGATGTAAGGAAAAGATCCGTAAGAAAAAAGAATCTAGCTCTGAACTTGGCATGGAAAACTGATGGCTCCAGGAGGGCGTAGAGCTTGATGAAGAAATCAGGGTAATTCAGGTTGTACTTTTGTATGAGGATGAAAAGACCATTCAGTGCTAGAAGACTGATAGCACCACCTGTAGGAGGAAAACGTGAATTATGTCCATGAACATAAAATCTAGCTACGTGTACATGCTGAGTTTGTACATGTTGAATTGAGAAAAGCTGATAAAGGAACGTCATTACGGGTATACCGAAAGGTTTGTCCTTTGACTTCACCATGGACCTATATTGTAGGCCTACTTACCAATATTGTATGATTCTGTGAGGAAATCGCTGAGTAGGAGAGGATTTGACATATGAGGCATCACTTTTTCATGCAGACTTGTTAACACTTTCTTGTACAAACTGACAGAGAGCTGAAATTGAAATGAACTTCGATACAGAAGTGTTTATTCAACACAGTACAGTAGTATGTCATAGTTGTGGGGCATCACTTTTCCCTCAGTCAACCCTTGTACAGACTGATGGAAAGTTGAAATTGAAACTGAAATGAATCTTAATGTAGAGACACCCTCACCCCACCTTCCACCATCATTCAAAATATTCAAGGTCTCCCCTGCTCTGACATGTATTGATACATTTGGTCCTCACCTTGTTCTTAAGAAACTGTAACCAGATTGTAGTATACTGCTTCTGTTGTGTCTTGAATGAATTCATTTTAGTGGTAACCTCGGGTCCTGGGGGTCCAGACAAGAAGTTTGACAATAGTTCCTCAGTAGCGCTGGGCATTGACAGATGATCCAACAGGGAATACATGTTCTTTAAGTAAACTTCACTACATAACTGGAAGGAGACATCAAATTGACTTTTGTGGACAAAGTTTACAATAGTAATGGACAGCAATGATAACAGCTGAGTAAACTAACAATGATGACCACTTTCCACAAACACTGGAGATGGTCATATTTGAAAATCTTACTCCATCAGACAAATGGTGAGATCTCCAAATTCTCCTCATTTTGTACCTTCTTCTCTGTTCTTTCATTGATGTCCAGCAAAGCATACTTCATAGTGAAGTATCTCACATCATCATATTCGAGGTATTCTTGCATTTTTTCAACCAATCTGACCATGTCCACCGTGTCTGATATAAGTGCAGCATATATTTTCTGAAAAAAATTTAAAAATTTGAGAAGGTAGCTAGAATACCAAAAATGATATCATATGCACCAACTGGACAGGAATTTACAGATATTATACCTTGGCAATCCTGGGGTGGAAACCTATGCACTCGCATAGATCTTATGAAATACACTAACTGAAGCACTTACCTGGTAAATTTTTGAGGGGAATTTCAAATGCTTCTTGGTGAGTTTTGATAAGGGCACCTGACCCTCTGCATCCACAAATTTCATGAGAGTACACAAGGAAAGTTCCTGAAATCGAAAACAACTCATTGAGATGAGAATCCGATGGAATGTACATTGTGGGATCTGATATTTTGTCAGATACAGCTAGCCTCTGGCAACATAAACAGGGCTGGAGGACCAAGGGATGTGAAGGGAGCAAACCAATCTCCAGATGAATCACTCCAACCTACCGAAATATTTTCATGTGGGCTCTGCAGGAGTTCAAGTAATTTGTTCACTGCTTCAGAATAGCACCCTCTCAACCACACTGTATAGGTTTCATCTGGTGACAGATCTGAAATGAATTTTTTGCATCAAAAGTACAATTTTTACTAATCAATCGTTTCATATGCTTCATTCTGTGTATCATGTATGTGATTACCTGTCTCAGCTTCATCATCCTTGGGAGCATCAGCCATGTACATTTCTTCATGTTTTATCAAATGGACAAATATGCGATGGAAGGCTCGAATTGATGAAAGGACCACAGAGGAATCATCTGCCTAGAAAAATAAAATTCCAGAATTTGAGTGAAGCCCTCCCAACCTAAGTTCTCTTACATACTCGTCATACACACAACACATGCCTTTGTTTCAGATTATCATTACTAATCTCTGTTGATACACTTCTGGTAGCTCGACTTGAAAGTGCCAGCCTGAAGAAGACCCCGATTGGGGTCGAAAATTTGCTAAATTTCTGGAGCCGTGGAGGACGACTTGTTATATAATCTCTGTCTCAGTATATTTAAATCGGTGCCTTTATGACTGCTGAAAAAGACATCCCTTTGAACTTATTGTGATAAATAAATGTGAAAGCCCCGACGCGGAGATTCCTCCTTGACGAAAGTTAGATAAGGGCAACTTCATGACTTTTACCCATTGTTTTTTTCTGATACATCCTGTACAAAGTCGCAAACAAAATGCAAATCTGGAGAATAGGAGCTGTCAGCGAGTTGACCACTAGGTGTCACTAGGGCCCAATTCAATGCATCTAGCGGACCCAGTCATTATCGATCGAGCAGCGATCGTAATAGATTTCCTGTACATTTGGTCCGCTAAGACTGTGCTGCCATCTGTTAGCAATATGCGCGGCTGACGGCTCCTATTGAATGAGCAAATTTAAGCAAACTTGGCTACCTCACAAGCGGCAATGATATCTATCAGGTTGTTGGCATGTTTTCTATCATCCAAGAAGAGTCTAGTTTTGTCCTTGATGTCAGCTGCAGCCGTATTTTGCCTTTTTTGCAAGGCAGATTTAATTTTTGGGAGAACCATGGTGTATAGTGGCGCCCTCTGTCAAATCTTACTCTTTTATATCATTTTGTCTCAGTTATTCTTATGTTAGTCCGTCTACAAGCTTTTAGCTTATGTTTGCTGTACTTTCTATACGGACGTAAAATAAAGCTTATCTTATCTTATCTTATCTTATCTATAATGACGCATGGCCGTGGTATGGCATGAAATCATTCGGAACTTCCGAAGGCAACTGCTCGGCAATTTCCGTACGGTCGCATTTCCCCTCGGACACAATTCCAAGGCAGCCATCTTGAATGCGCAACGATTGCTGCCCGTTTGTGAGAGTTCAAATGCGGTTCGCCTCATCACACCCTGCGCATGAACGAAATAGGTCACACAAAACGTTGCGTTATTGATCAATATTTGGCAGATTGGATGAGATACCGGTAAGTTTATAAATAATATGCCTCAAGTTATCCAGTAAATAAGTTTGAACACCTTAACAGGCCAAAATTCTGCCAAAATAGTCCCACGGTCGGTCACGTGGGTTTGTTGATAAACAATATGGCTGCCTTGCACTTGTGTCCGAGGTGAAATGCGCCGTCCAGTGGCAGATAAGCAGTTCGCCTCAGGTCGTTCCGAATGGCATGAAATTTGGCTGTTCTGCGTATTAACGCCACCCACCCTTGTTATTTATTGCTAGTTTTTGACGTACTGTATACGGACTAATGTGCCCAAAGCAGTGGTGTTTAATAACATATTTGTACATTGATTTCAGTTGACCAGTACCTAAAATCATTGAGGTTTTATACTACTAGGGCCGTGTTCGGAAAGCTTCCCCGAGGAAATTTCTTCCCCGAGCTTCGGGGAACGTGAGCATGCCCAGTGAAGGCGAATTTCCGAACGATATTTGCCCTTCCTCGGGGAAAGGTACTACTGTGGGTTGCAGGCGTGAAATGTTCCACGTTTAGCCAATCAGCATGTCGGATTGGAAAGAAAACGAAATGCATGCCGGGAGTTTCCCCAACTTCGGCCAGGCTCGAGGAAGCCTTGGCAGCCTGCCAAATACCTTAC
The DNA here is from genome assembly GCA_002633025.1 of Notospermus geniculatus. Classification (NCBI taxonomy): domain Eukaryota; kingdom Metazoa; phylum Nemertea; class Pilidiophora; order Heteronemertea; family Lineidae; genus Notospermus; species Notospermus geniculatus. Next base: position 93,269 of record NMRB01000935.1, on the reverse strand, counting down.
CGAACGCTCTCCCGCTTCCCCGAGCCTCCCCGAGGAAGCTTTCCGAACACGCTATAGGTGTCTAATGACGCATGATTAGCGTGTTCGTTTACTTGCCTGGGCCTCACCTGGGTGAGACCCATCTGCGTTCTTTTTCGTGTGACGTCATGATCTGGGGTCTGTCGGGCCTGCCCGAAGTAATCACCTCGCCGAGGTGATTAGTTGGGGAAGTATCCCAGAATGCCTTTCAACACAATGGCGTCGAACGTGCCGAATCCACCATTTT
>NMRB01000935.1:33494-92272 GCA_002633025.1 Notospermus geniculatus | reverse complement strand
TAGGGTAAATGGCCCTATTCTCACACACGTACCAATTCTCGCACGTTTTTCAATGTACGTTTGTACAAAACATAATGAATTAAATAACACCAAATAAACTGATTAATCTTCATTTCAATAAAGTTTCACCATAAAAACTTCGTTTTTGTAATTTCTTTTGACATTTTGGGCACAAAAAGCGAATGTGTGAGGACAGGGCAGGGTGTGCGAGAATTGGGTCACCGACATGAAAAAGTGTGCCCTATTCTCGCACACTTTTAAAAGTCAAATTGTGAGAAGCAGAGTGGATTAAAATACCTCAAATAAACTCTTTTGGGTTGATTTTAAGTCACTTTTATCAATCAAATCTTAATTTTATTGTTTCCTGTGAAATTGTGGATGGAAATCGGCAATGTGCGAGAAATGGGCGAGGTGTGTGAGAACTGGGTCGTCCAGCCTTACTTCGGAAATCTGACATATTTTCGGTGACCTTGACCCCCTTAGCAAATTTAAATATGCAAATGAGAACTGAAATGGATGGCCTTTAGTCCCAACTATTACCCAGCATGCCTTGCAGTACAGGAAGTACATGAAGAGGCATTGAAAACCATGGTGTGCGAGAATTGGACCTTTTACCCTACTTGTACTAGCATGCTAGCCTAGAGGGGGCAGGTGGCCCCCCCTCTGCATGCCCCTGGCACGACTTACTTACTTTCCTACATCAATGTAATGCACTGCACAGTGTCTGCCTGTAGCTAGCTACCATCTTCACTGAGTTCACGTCAAGACTCGGCTTCTCCTCCCTTGACCTTCACGCAAGCAAACCACATTCCGTGTTCAACGGATTTCCCCGGTCCCAGAAATACCAACCAATCACGGCAAAGCTTGCATCGGCAGCTCGGGTATGATGATGACAAGATGCCGGTCGATGAAACTTTATTCGAATGCAAATTCTCCGTGGAAGGACTTACAAATGTACTCAAAAAGAAGCCGCGAAGGCAGTATTCGATGGAGACTATTTGTTAGTCTGTTGTAGGACTGGCAGTGGGAAGTCAATGTACCAGCAGGTTAGTGTTGTTCGCTACGAAGTTGAACGGCGTACTCGTATGAATAAATTATCGCAAAAGAACCGAGGCTTCTGATTGGGCGCACGAGAAAATCCCAAAGCGTTGAACACGGAATCTGGTTGCTTGCTGCAGAGTGTAGGAAGAGGTTAGCGATTTCTACTCGATGCATTATGCAGAATGGCCTGTACTGGCCTCCCACACAAAACTTAACAAGTAGGCCTATAGCAGCATGCTCATCCCACATGACATGGGCATTATATTTTTGTAATTATCTGATTACCGGGTATCCTTTCCTCGGGGGGTGGGGGCAGTTTTATCGCGATAGGGCTATATATAGCCTAGGCCTAGTTCAGGCCGACTACATCAATACATGTACGAAGCCATGAACTAGGCCTACTCGTCCTTGTTATGAAACAACATAGCATAATTGGTCATCACATTGGATGTAGGCCTCAATTTTTCAAAAAGTAATTAGTCAATTGGATGAGTTTGGCCCAGATTTTTGTGTGAATTCATGGCATTTTAATTGAGTCCTATTAAAAAGCATTTGGAATCACATACATCCATCTGCTGGGGGAGTACTTTAGATGCATTAAAATAAAGTGGAAGTGGAATCACATTTCCAGCGATCTGTGGCAGTGGAATCACATTTCCAGCGATATACACTTTGATGATTCCTCTGTATGGTATGTCATGATATAAATATTCAAGGCTTCACTCTTCATGCTGTATATATACTATGGTTAACTGGGGATACAGATACTTTTTCATAAACGTTATTATTGATCTCTCTTTTCTTTATGTTACAGGTTTCATTGAATACACCGGATTTATTCAAGATCTAAACTGCTGACTGATAGTGATAGTGGTTTTAGGTTTTGCCAGAAGTGAAAACCATGGCATCTCCAGGCCTCGAATCATTCTGCTGTCAGAATTTGTCTGCATACTCATCACACAGTACCACAGTACGGTATGAAGTCAAGTTCCAATCAAATGGATACAATGCTATTTGTATTGTGACCTCAGTCTGTAGCATTATGGGCGCTCTTATCTTGATATTGTCCTGTGATAAGTGCCGTGATACGAGACCAGCTGATGTTGGGAGACGGCGGCTTGATCCATCTATACCGCCGGGATATTCCAGGCGGATAATCACATGGCTGGCTGTTGCAGATCTGCTGGCGTGCACTGGTAGGTTGAATTTTGATTCCATCTTGAAATATCAAGGCCTCTGATCACTCCGCCTTCAGACTATGCTCCACTTGGAGAGAGTAAGAGAGCAGAAACTGAACTAGTGATCTGAACAATGTTTCCTCTGCACCTCTGACAATTTGTCTGTGTCAGACAAATTGATTATAATTGTCAGACAACAGTAGTTGTAGTGTTGCTCAAAACTAGTTCAGACAGTATTAAATAACATGAATGTCATCATGTTTTCTCTTTTAGGTATTATGGTTCGGGCCATAGTGTGGCTTATTGATCCGCGTGATGCAGATGCAGTAATTGATAATGCAAAGGTGGACTTTGCTCACATTTTTTGTGCTATTTCTTCAGTAAGTTAAATGTCAAAGACGATATATCAGATATAAGGTTGATTCACTGACTTGATGGCGAGTATGTAGCATCCGGACTCTCAGGTCACTTCGCTCAGCTATCGCCCCCTTATGAAGAGGTGCAACACAGGAGATGCATCTGATTGATCCTGTTTTGAGAGGAGATTCTGTGAGAAGAAGTTAAGTACCGGTAATGTTGAGTTTACAGCTGATGGAATACTTTGACCACTCTTAATGTGTCAGATGCATAAACAGTTTCTCAGTGAGAATTTGAATTAAAGGAAATATATCTTCGTCTTTTCCAGGCTTGGATCCAGTATTTCTACATCGCAACTTACATGTGGACATTTTGTTATGCTTTGGATATCCTGCTCATGGTGACGAACAAACGAAGGTACATGTAATGTGGAATGCGCAAAGAAGCGTGACCACATCACACCAGTACTCCAGGGTTTGCACTGGTTACCTGTCCACTTGCGTATTGCTTTTAAAATACTGCTTGTACAAGGCCCTAAATGGCACAGCACCATCATACATCAGCGATCTGATTGTCAAGCATGTTCCAAGTCGGCAGTTGCGTTCTGCAGACCAGGGCCTCCTGTCGGTGCCAAGGACCCACACAAAACGGTATGGTGCCAGGTCATTGCGGCAGGCTGCTCCTGGTCTGTGGAATGCGCTGCCGACCCATATCAGAAATGCATCCAGTGTTCAAGCTTTTAAAAGTCATTTAAAAACACATTTTTTAGGCAGTATTATGGTTCTTAAATATAAGTCTTTTTGTGCCGTGGCTCTTTTGAATATTTTTTGTCTGTGATATATGTAATGTAATGTTTTAATAATGTTTTAAATTGGAAAGCGCTCTAGAGCATTATTATGAATAGAGCGCTATATAAATGTTTGATAATAATAATAATAATAATAATAATCGTAATTCTTTCACTGCCAAATTTCTTGTCCAACCTTGTATGTACAACCTGGTTCATTTCAATATACATGTAATAGGGAGCACCATTTGGTCACATGATAACTTATAGAGCAGAGGCTCATTGTTCGAGAGATGCGGCCAATCACACCTTGAATTCTCATGAGTAATAGGTGGCAGCTGTGTACTATAAGTACAAACCTTCTCGCGTGGTCTGCTTCACCGTTGTTCCCCATTTCATTAACTATTTCATTTCACTCTCCACCACATCACAGCTGTTTTCCTTTCTGATTCTGTTAATTTCACCAATGATCTTCTGTTTTCAGCCACAAGCGTCTGTACCATTTTTTGGGTTGGGTAGTGACTGGATGCTTCTGCTTAGCAGGATTAATTCCCTTGTATTATCCTTCCCTATTAGCGTAAGTATGACTGCCAACAGCTGTGAATTTCAGAAAACTGGTGCTATAATGAGAGGAATAACAGACAAGTGTTTCCACTCTTATATTACACATGTATATTCTACAATGCAGGTTTGCCCGCGGAACGAAAAATATTGTTAAGTGTAGTCTTCGTCACATGTGCCTGGACTTACGTGTAGCTCTCAACTTTACCATCATTAGTATATTTTTCATTTACACATGAAAGGATAAAATAATACCGGTATAACACGAAAAGTCATCTCCGAAAATAAGATAAGAAGGCTAAAATAAGATTTATAATAAGAGAAAGATAAAACAAGATTTATTTTGTACCTCCTTGATTTTGCGGTACTTGATGCTGTACACATTTTCACTGTAGTTCTGATCCTTTTCCAGATGCCAGTATAGTATTGCCCACACAGTGCCACACTTCCTCTCCTATTACATTCCAATGGTGTTTGTGATGATAACAAATCCCCTGTTGTACATATATGCCTCAAGACTTGTCAAAAGTCTAGTCAGTGGGAGATCCGGACGCTATACGGACATTGAGCGGACCATCGTGTTGCGAGTGCGAGAGAAGTTTATAATGATTATGTTGGTGTTCTATGTTTGGTGAGTATCTGTTTGGGATCTTGATGCCAATATATACACATGTATCCGTGATTCTTCCTGATACACGTTTTAAAATACAAAGTGTGGTTTGTGACCAACTAAAGCCTACCGGTAATTCATACTTCGACGTGTGACCATCGTTGGTGACCGATTGCACGACCTCGCGTTCGATGCCAACCCTGTCGCACCATTTGTTCATCATCTGATCGCAACTGTAATTACTTGAGCCATTTCATAACAGGTCCCCATCGCTGAAGTATGCTGGACTATGAATCAACTCTGCAAAGTCAGTGTCCAGGTTTTGATCGCGCGGCAGACGCCGATGGTCATTCGAATTATGAACTAGGCTTTAGGCATCTAAGCCTAAAGGGGTCTTGTACTCTGATTGGCTTTCAATAACTCTGGTCGATTGGCATCACTCGACTGTAAACAGTCACACGTTATCCCAGACCACTGTTTACACATGACGCTTCCAAGCCTCTAATTTCTTCACTCGCCATTCCCTAGAAGTCCCCTGCTGTGTGAGCTGACCTCCGTGCCCTCATTGTTTACTGCACTAATGAAATTGATCCTCAAGTTGCTGACAACACTTGACCCAGCATGAACTTAGAGCCATGTACAACCATAGCCTGTGGTTCTTTCTGCCTGGCACGATTATGTAACAACACATGTTTTGCTGCTGATACCCATATCACCTTGTGGGTCATGGGGTCATGCTCTCTGCGGGATACCTTATATCAATAAACAATGACGCTAATTCTGGATTCAGGATGGTAAAATCGTACCGGTCGGGTTTTAATGGTTTTTCCAGTTATCACGACCGGTTGGTTAGGAGATAAATTTTAGAGGCTTGGTAGCGTCATGACTTCAAAATGATGCTATACTTTTGTCCTAATACCTGAATACTTTTCCTTCAGCTGGCTACCAAACGTAATAAATGGCATCCTGATGATATTTAAGTCGGAGATTGATTTGAATGTATTCATTGGATTATGGAATGCTATGGTCAGTAGGAAGTATACAATACATACAAATGTATTTTATATTGTGCATTATCCGGTTGGCTGACGAACGCCAATCCAGTAATGATTCATTGAACATACATTTTTAGGCCTAGACCACAAGTGAGTCCATCGTTGTGCAACACGACTCTGTTATTGTAATTGCTGTGCACTCGTATCAACATGGTCATGTCACAAGGTTCAAATGGCAACATGAAGTGTTTTCAACTTTTGCTACATGTGTTGCGTAATCAATCATCACCTTCGGTCACGAATGGTGGTAACACATGTAACACATACAGGCTGACTACGAGCACAACAAAGCGGCCACATGAATGTGCTAATTGCATGCGAACCGGAACATGGATATTCAATGAATCACTATAGGATCGGTGTTCGTCAGCCGACTGGATAATGCTTACTCCACAGTACATACGAAAGTGCTTCATGAACCTCAGATGCATTTCCTATGGGCTGAGAAAAATCTCAGCTATCTGATCGAACCATTGTTTTGTCTAGTGCTCAGCCAGGTTATCCAAAACATGCCAATCAAACAGTACATCAGTGCTGTTTCTGGCTTCCTTCCAGGGAGGGGGCATCGACCTTTCTGGGGGAGGGGCACAAGACACTATTTTACCCTCTCTAATTATGGCCCTGTATATATTTCTAGGAGACCAGTTTAATGTCTTTCATATCTCTGCTCAACCCCCTTTTCAGGCTGTGCTCAACCCACTCCAAGCTGTGCTGAATACACTGGTCTACAAGGGCCTTGCGACCAATATTTGCAAGAATCGACATTCAAACATCCATGTCAACGGTAGTGATGAAACTCAACCTGCAAACAATGACTTTACTCGTAGTTTCAGCTATTCCACGGACACGGAAACATCTCCTCTACTTTACTTTAGGAAGTAGTACAAGTACCGGTAGTCTTAAGTTGCGCTTCCACTACAAAAAAAGCCGGTATTTGTCCGCTCTTGTTCTGCTTCCATTACAGAATTGCTGGGTTTAATAAGTCCGGTTCTATTAGGTGCGGATATATTCAGTTTGGATAGGTCATGCACAGTCGCAAGCGACCGTGGAGCCACCTGTAGCCGAGCATAATACTACAAATAGATCCGGTGTTATTGCCATTCTACTACAAAATTTGTCCGCATCTAGATTCGGAGTATGATCGGCTATGCTATCCGAACTAAATAGATCCGCACTTAATAGAACCGGACTTATTAAACCCGGCAATTCNCCATCTTGAAAAATTGACTTTGGCCATATCTCATCGGTAGTAAATGTTACGATGTTTCAATGTTGTCTAAATATCTATGCAAGTATCCTGTACTTTCCTGCTAAAATTTCAGTCCCAGCGAACGTCACGTGTGGCCACCTGGTGGCCATCTTGAAAAATAGAATTTTTGACACGAGACTGACCTAGACAGGAAAGCAGTTTGTTCACAAATACCACTTGTATTCATTGTATTCAGAAATTGTGCTCCTTCTGGGTGCCATCACCTGAGTTTATGTCATTGACTAATAATACTGATCAGATCATAAAATACTTCTTGGTGTGTTCAGCTTTATCTTATCTGTACTGATCCTCAACATTGACCATGAGAGTCACAGTTTCACACTTAACCATGGAGACTTATCACAGAGGTGAGCACAATGGCCCTGGCCATTTCATTTTGTAGTGGAAGCGCAACTTATGCTGTCCGAACTAAATAGATCCGCACTTAATAGAACCGGACTTATTAAACCCGGCAATTCTGTAATGGAAGCAGAATAAGAGCGGACAAATACCAGCTTTTTTTTGTAGTGGAAGCGCAACTTTAGACGACAAATTACACTGCACAAGGCATGATCTGTGCAGCAGGAGAAGGGTTCTCGTTAGATGTCTCACAATATTATCAGGAAAAATTGGCAGAATCCAGTGTCCTACGTTTTGCCATATCTTGTCATTCAAAACCAACCCTATGTGCTTCACTCTTAATGTAAATCTGACTTCCATTGTATACAAATGATGTATTCTGGAATAATGCTCAATCACAATCATTGTTTAAATCAAATCTTGCATGAAGTTTATATATTCCAAAGCTGAAGTCATGATTTAATGTGTGATAAATTCTATTTCATACATGTTACCTAGTTTGGTTTGTTAATACTAACTGCAGATGATGATCCATGGGGTGTCAGTCCCCCTCCCCTGTCCCAGCCTGCCTAGAAACCAAGGATTTTTCATGAGGACATTTATATTTTAAGATTTTTCTTAGACCACCGTAGGCACCAACGGCTGCCTATAGCCCCATGCTCACACAACAGGCGTTAAGAGTTGAACTCAGTAGGCATTTTGAACATGGATAACCCATCATCACACCGGTACGTGCACTTCAGGAGGGGCATCAATAATATGGGCCCGGGAATAGTACTGGGGAAGACTGTGGATGTACATCTGCATATAGACAGAAGGCAGTCACAAATCGTTTCACATATATTTTATTCACTAAAATCAATGTTTCACAAGACAAAAAATAAGTGGATAAAATGCAGCCGTAACAAAAACCAATGCAGACTAAATTAAACAAAATTTAACTGCATATTTTCATAGATTGCCTTGAAAACCTATCAACATACAGTCATTTCATGATCATTCTGAAGTGAACATACATTGTAGTTAAATATAATGTACTTAATGTTAACTGGAAAAGTGTTGCTGTCCTCCAAAAGGAAAATGTCTACATGTAGCTCAACATGTGATCAGTGGGATATTGTCTGAAGTAACAGCTGTATATTGTAGTGACACCTGTACACTGTAGTGTGGAGTTTTGCCACCACTTTAATTAAACATGACAGACAACCAGAAGTGACCACACTTAATTGCATTCAATATAAAAACAACTGAATGTGTGTTGTCCAACAAACCTTGCAGTGTATTTTGCATCTCAATATGACTTATGTACATTTCATGTGCTCAACACAGAAAAAGGTAGGAATACATTGTGTATCCAGCAGTTTCACTTTTAGTGCAACTTAACTTTACATGTAAATTACTTCTTCCTAATGAAGCCACACAAAACTGGGTCTATAATCTGCCTCAGAAAATGCTACAAGCATAAATTGTAAATGCATGAAAACCGGGACGTCTAGTGTGAGACTATGTACTTAACCCTTTCAATGCCAGTAGCAATTTGATCAAAAATAATAAACATGCCAAGTTCAGAAATCTTATGGACATCACAGGATATTTCTGGTGAAAGTGACATACACTCAAACATTCACTGGCTTAGTCTTAAAAATACTTTAAATTGTTTAATGATAAAAATCACGTGATTTAAAATGGAATCTACATGTAACTACAGGGTAATAATATAAGGCAGCATGCACTGTCAAATGAGAAAATATTAACTTTTGTGGCTGACAATGTTTCCATTGCNNCCCCCCCCCCCCCCACTCCGACTGCCCAATCATACTGTAATCTCAGTAAGAAGTGATGGAATAGACATCCACCTACAACGATTACAAGGATTGTTAGAAAACAACAGACATGTTATGACAATTCCGGTCTTATTTTCTCATTTGATGGACATGCTTAGTATCACAGAATATTTTGTCATGATTGAAATGGGTACAAACATAGCGCAATGTGGGAGGCATCAAACAGCAGCATAGCATGGCAAGTCCATGTACATGTACATGAAGTCCGAGGTGTGAATCAACAGTGTTAATATTATGCAAAGTGACAACAAGCTCCGACGGATTTTTTCACTTGGAAATTAATTATAAAAGCACAGATTACAGAACAAAAAAGACACAGTCTTTAAATGACATTCAAACAACAACTTGGAATGTTTTAGCATCCAGCGGATCATCAACAGCGAGTGGTAACCACTTTACAGCAGTAGAGAGTGTCAGCACCTTATTCACTTGTATTCAGCACTCTTGGACTCCGCTTGTCTCCATGCATCCGTCCCCGGCACATGATCAACCGCCAACTTCACCACATGCCCTTTCCCTCGGGGATCTGGCGTTAGCCTTACACGATTAAGAGCATGGTGACTGAAATTTGACTTAGAATGTTCAGCACTAGGCGCACTGGCTGTAATGGGCGGAAGAGGATTTTGTTTCTTTTTAACTTGGACAGCAAGATCTTTTTCACCTGAAGATCTATGTGGAAGGAAAGGGGTAGGATCGGGTGGCGGATGAACGAAAGGTTCATATAAATCACGGCCGCTTGATCCACTAGAGCTACCAGACTGTGGACGCTTGTCGTGAAAGTCATCAACATTTATTAAATTTTTTCGTATTCGTCTCCCACTACTCAACCGTGGAGTGCCTTCCCGTGGCGGTGCAGGTTGATGATGAGACTGAGAGACATCCAAGCTGTGTGCCTCGTGTCGCATCAGTTCTTTCCTAGCCGTGTGCAACTGATGTGTCAGCTGAGCTACTGTGGCTGATTTGGCATCCAGTTCCGCTTGGGCAGATTTGAAGCGTGTTTTGAATCCTTTAAGTTCGTCTGCAAACTTCTTTTCTAGTGCACGAATCTGTTGTTCGAGAACTGAGATCTTTCTGTCCTTCTTAGAAATTTGTTCTTCCATATCTTTATTTTTCAGTTTGAGATCATTTACGTCATGCGTGTAAACTTCAACCTTCCTGCGGAGGACATCTACAAAAGAAGAGATAACTTTACAATGTTGTACATCCAACTGTTTTGGTATAATCTGCAAGACGAATGTTAACATCTTTTTACACTGGCTATCTGCCATGAAAATGAGCATGCATATTTCAGGCAAATATTGCTACTAAATATTCTTATTGATAGGAAAAATACGGCAATCCTAACCTTCTTCTGACGACGAGGTGGACAGCATGGCGACTTGGAAGGTCAACTCTGAAAAAGATGATTGAGGGTTATCGTCGATCGAATGACAGAGAGGGCTTCTCAGCTGTTTGTTTTTTCCACTGGGGTTCAAACCTTTTTTCGGAAGGGGTAGATCTTGCAATGGGTTAGACAATGGCATCTCCTGAAAACAATGACATGTCATGACATGTGCATCTACCTGAATTTTTCTTCTGTAATTGTTGGATTTCTCCATGAAGTCCTTTGAGGGTGACAGCATGTTCCTGCTGGAGATACAGGATGGAACTCTCCAAGTTCCTCTGCCGTACTTCAGCCTGAGTCGCCATTTTCGCAGAAGGGTGCAGCACCTGAGAAGAGAAGCAAACGGAATATTAATTATAGAATGCCTGCAAATTTTTATGTTGATGATCATTAAAAAATGGACTTGGATAGGCCAAGGCAAGGCATTTTGTCATTCTGAATATTCATCGTTTGACGTTTCCACCACAAAAATGTTGTCAACAGCACCCTCCTCGCCTGGCTCTGGAACATCGCCTCGCCCTCCCTCGGCTTGGGCCTGTCTCAGTGTCTGTGCTGTGGTTCTTGTATTGCAATGTTCACGACGGCCTGCTGAGCTGAGTGCTGGACTACTGAAGGTAGCCTTAGGCCTGCCTAGCTTTTTTTGGGCACCTATTCTAAACTCATTCCTTTCTGACTAAACCCACATCCCATTATCGTCAACTTTTATAGGATTTAGTCATTTGTTCCTAGTTCGGGAATGGGACGGGTAGGCCTAAGCATCCATAGCCATCCCCATGATAGCTACCGGTATGTGGTTGGTCCATGGGTGGCCTCAGCCCTACATGCCCTACTACTGCTCCTACGTGTGTGTGATATGCATGTACACGGGGTGCACCGTATTAAAATTCTGTAGGCCTAGTGCATTATCCAGCACGCACTACTGCACATGCTGCACAGTGCAGTGATGCCAGTGCACGTGCACCAGTGCACTGCACTCACTTGCACTGTCACTCGTCGACCATCTCAAAACTTTCAACTGGCACTCCTGAACAACAAAAGCATGACTTACACAAATGCGCGCGATACTTTCAAAGATTTGTCATAGCAATGCTGTTGACGATCACAAAAAATATGAATTAGTTTAAGGGGAAAACATAGTTTTTGTTGATTTTGCAGTGCTCAAACCCCTTCGCAACAAAAATAATACGGTGCATTCTGGGTAAATTTTTCTTTTTCGGAAGTTCCCGAACTGAGTCGGAAATTCCCGAACACAGAAAAACAAAACATGGCCGAGAGTTCACGAAGTCCTGGTGTTGTTGTTTGGGAATGGATGAACGATTTTGGTCACTGGAGAGCGTATGATCCCATTGTTGTTGACTTTATTGAAAAGCAGAAATACACGAGCAAGACACTGTGCCTAGGAAAAGTGGATCGCGCCCTATCTAATTATGTTTTGGACACTGGGAGTTCGGAGCAAATTCGCCAAGATACAGGCACGTTCTTTTTGCACGCAGGCTTCCATACATTTACACCCGCCGCAGTGCAGCGCATGCGTGGGTTTTGACAGCTGGCATGCTTTTTGTGCTGTCATTGATGTCAACTTCATGTCATTTCTGTTGTTGGTGTCTTGCCATTCGTCCTCTGACATTTCATTTAGCAAAGATTTTCAGCTGAAGCACATCATCATCAGATCAGTCAACCTTCATTTCATTCTGCACTTTCACTTTCGTTTTCGTTTTATTTTGGCTTGAGGAGCGGCCCTGACACAATCAATATTATTGCACACAATGAGGATCAAGGTGGGCAATTTTAATTGCCAATAGACAAATCCCAAATTGACGAAAACGGGAAAGATCTGCGCACTTCCGCCGAAATAGCAACAAGAACCTCGGTCTGAAACTGAATGACGTGACGCAGAGAACCCCACGACAGTGACTTAGACGACGTTACGTCAGAGTTGACCATTGCTGAATCACGGATTGCGTCACGTCAGCTGGTTTCAGATCGAGGTTCTTGTTGCTATTTCGGCGGAAGTGCGCAGAACTTGGAATTTGGGATTTGTCTATCTTTCTTCTATACCTGAAGCACATGCCCCTATTTTGGCCCCATATTCGTTTATTCAGTGCAAAAATATTGATCATGTACATGTACCGGTAGGCCTACCAGGCCAGGGCCAATAATGCTGAGGCTTTAGGCATTAGCCCTGATGGAAAAATACAATACAATAAAAAAATACAATACAATTAGGCCTACAAAATTTTCATTTCTTTAGGTTTCATTCTTCCATTAAAATTAGGGCCATTTGTTTTTCGGTCAATGGGTCAAATGCATGAATATAGACTACAATACTTTTACTCGAATTTTGCAATACAGATGCACTTGGCAATGCTGTACAAATCTGAAGTAAAAGCTTTTGCCATTTGCTAGTCTTTATTGACCCTACAATGTATGTCTAGGTCTACATGTATAGGCTGTCCTAGGCCCTAGTCAAGGTCATCTGTTCATGAGTTTGCCTGTCAAGTATTGTCATGCATACATGAAGGTTGATGTCTCGATTTCAAAACTGCCCATTTTTCTTCCATTCTAGGGACCTGCAGGAGTGTGAGGAGAAAGATCTACCCTCCACAGAGTCCCCCTGCCATAGGTATAACTTGGCAGTGGCAAGGAGACAGAGGAGAATGGCATTTCTATGATTTTGATGTGGCGTGTTTGCTGGAAAATGCTCACAACAAAAATATCAAAAGAATTGATCTGCAGTGCACAGTATATTCTCTTCCATACACAGTAGACTTGATCGCAATGGTTCAGCGGCGCAACGAAACTGGATTCACACGAAACATTCAGAGGATAAATTCCCACAAGTACCCTCCTGAGGACTTAACAAATGATGACAAGCATCTGAATAACTTCACTGAAGCAGATTCCAATCGCAAACATGCTCACAGTGACTCAAGTATTGACTCTGGGAAGGGTAGTCCAGCCACGAGCAGCATCAAACCAACAAAAAAGAAAAACAGAAGTACTGTTGCTCCAAAGGATTCGCGTCCTCCCAGCTCCAGAAGTTTGACACGGACATTCCTCAGCAAATCAAAGTCTTCTGATAGTGTGTCTGCTACGCTGAGTCAGGCTCCTTTCATGCACACCAGTCAGTCTGCTGTTTTCCAAGCTGGACCAACCGCTGGAGCTAGGTATGTCGATGGTTTCCATCTGGAATACTCTTTTCTGCAATATCTTCAATGATAATGTGCTTATCGATGTTAGGGGATGCTGACGTTGTTCCTGGAGTGCACTGTACGGTGCTTGTGGGGGCCAGTGAGTTAATGTGTGCTATGGCATTTACTTGTACCTTTTTTCTTTCAAATTATTTTTCTTATCGTGTCATCTTTCTGATGTTATTTCAGTGCCATTACCCCTGCAGCTGTGCCAGTGAATCAAATCAAAGGAAGTGTGATCATTAGTCCTGTGATGACTGGTTTGTATACTTTGAGTACATTTTCAGTGTTGACTGACATTCTTGTTCTTGTAAGCATGTATTATACTTACATGAAGAAGTAAGTCAGTCAAAATAGCTTACCATATTCTCAGTAAATTTAGAAGTAGGCATGCATATTTTGCTTGAACTGCGGGTCCCTTGGACCTTCTGTCTGGCTGTCTAAAATTCATGACAATATGCAATAAGTAGATAGCATCACAGTCTTCAAAAGGTAGAACTTGGCACTTATCCCACCCACACCAGATTTTCACCTCTCTGGCCATTGCTTTCAATGGAAGTCATCCCATCCTTTAACCTCAATATCTTCCTGTCTTTTCATCATCATAAACATCTCCTCGTCATAACCATAGCAACTTCCTGGTCCAATGCCTAGCCCTTGCTTTCAGGAGTGACTAACATGCTGCTGATGCCCATAATGCCAATAGTTCTGTCTCAGAATGTTGTGATTAACCCATCACAAGGAAAAACTAACAGTGATAATACCACCCCTCTGACTAAACCAAAGAAAAAGGAAAGGAAATCGAAAAAGAACAGTACTGAGACAAATGGTAAGAAAAAGGGCTTAAAAAGGGGCTTATCATGGTCAAAGATATTTCATCATGCACACATAGTTGCGAGGGCTTTGGGAATAAGGTTCCTGCATCCTCTTTGAAAAAACTGTCCATTCTGAACAATTTTGTCTCATCATCATGTTCATCAGAAAATTTGTCATCTGCTTGTGTTTGTCCCAACCATGTTCTTACCAGAGAGTGTTCTCACTACATACTGCATGTACATGTACATGTAGGCCTAGAGAGGTTTCATGTTGGGTTGAATCACTTGGCTAATACCTGTTTCCTAGAACAAGTCCATTTTCAACATAACATAATGGGCAGTTTATTTTGAAACAGGCTGTAGAGCAGATTCACTGAATCTGAAAGTGAAGGCTGGCTTGTCTGGAAAGGATTCAAAGAATCTGTGTCAGTTTTCAGTACACACAATAATAGCAGTGTACGCAACATGTACCCGTACAGTCATTTTGTGTCAAATTCCTTACTGGGGGGACAGCAATATCGAGGTAACAAAAATGGGTTCTTTTTACTGGAAATCTGACTGTGAGGGTTCCTGTTGCTGGCCTGTTTTCAAGGCAGTTGTCTTGAGTGAAGTTCTCATTGTCATTGGCTTGGTCCACTCATGGATTGATCCTATCATTGTGATGTAGGCCTACTGCTAACATATAATGGGGAAACCCAATCAATGTAGTTCGTACTCATTTCAGACGATCTATCCGCCGCTGCAGTCCTGCAGAAATATACTGTTGAAGTTAATGTGCCAAATACAGATGGAGATTGCTGCATTTGTTGTGAGAAACTACAGGCCTCGGCTGGCTTTGCTCAGGACTCGACAACTCCTGTGGTGCTCAGGCTGAACAAGTGTGATCATATGTTTCACAAGTCTTGTCTTAAGGCGATGTATGACAGTGGAACAAAGGTTAGTAATGTCATGTATTCGTAATTGTATCCTGTCAATTTACAATGTTCGTGTAATAATCTTGTTGTCTGTGTCCATGGTGAGCCTGGACACTTTGATACCAGTTGGAATTGTACCAGGGATTTCCAAATCAATTTATTTACCAGTATGTGCTATGAAAATACGAGTGTGTGCAAGTACATGTATGTGTATAACAGGCAGATTGTTAAATGGAAAGAAGTAAACCGAGTGCTGAAAATGGAGTCTTTTTCACAGGATGGTAGTGTCCAGTGCCCAACATGTAAGACGATTTACGGAGAGAAGTTTGGGAATTGTCCTCAAGGACGGATGGAGATCCACACCATACCTGACTCGTTACCAGGTGAAACATGCGACACAATAAGGATTGTATATCATATTTCCTCAGGTGTGCAAGTGAGTATTAGCTGGGTGAAAGTCAACAAAATGTCTTGTTAGATAAAATGGTTCGTACATGTATTTCTTTCTTATTTGTCTGTTGCTGCTCATGACAGATATCGAACAAATCTAAGGCCACTCTCCAGAAACCATTCTGGTGAACTTGGGAGCAGCTCATTCTGTGCATCCCTTGATCCTTTCTGACCAAAGCAGAGTAGGAAGTGGTGCCTCAGCCTGAAGTCAAAACGCGCTCCCCTGTAGATGTGTTTTTTGTTTTAGTCATTGGATTTCTCAGGTATTCCGGTCATATCTGTTACTAATACTCTTGATCTGTTACTTAAAATTCCAGCAAGCCAACCATCCCAACCCTGGACTACCATTCACCGCCCGAGGCTTCCCAAGATACTGCTATTTACCAAACACTGAAAAGGGACGGAAAGTGATGCTACTGCTTAAGATTGCCTGGGAGCGTAGACTGACATTCACTATTGGCCCATCTGCAACAACTGGGGAACAAAACACAGTAACATGGAATGAAATCCATCACAAGACTGATTTGAAGTCGAACTACAATGGACACGGTTATCCAGATCCGAATTATCTGGATAATGTTATGGCGGAACTAGCAGCACAAGGCGTTACACCCTGAATTGTAGACATATAGCCTTATCGATTTTGGTACGGTATTAAATAGGCTATCAAAAATTAGAAATATCAAAAATTCATATGCGAGCAATCTCATGAATTTTTTCTGTACCGGTAATGCATATTTAGGCACAATGTATATTATATGGAAACATAGACATGCATTATTCAAGAGCATTGTTTGTGCATGCTAGGCCCTTCATGTATTTGGGTGTAAACTTGATGTACCGGTACATTAGTTGCATGTAAAAGAATTATAAACCAATTTGTAGTCCTTGAACTGTGTATCAAGGAGACCCTTGCAGTCAGGTGTCCTGATTACAGCTGTGAAATGATGCTGGTGTTACAAATGATGTGGTGATACTAGTAGTGTTTTAATTGATATGTGAGAAGTTAGTGTTTTAACTGATGTTTTGAAAACTAGTGTTTTAAATAATGTTTGTGGTAAACTGGTGTGATGGTGATAACTAGTGTTGTAAATCAGGTGTCTCTAAAATACTGAACGACTCTTTGAATGGTTTGCACACCAAGACAAAACTCCTGATGGGAACATACATGTACATTGTAATGCCAAAACAGTAAAATGGCAAAGGGGTGGGATTTTATGTAAACAATACAGTGTATATGTACATGTGTTAGGAAATAATGTACATACATGTACATGTACTCTATGAATGCTTTTCTTTACCGGTGATGAAATACTTTACAAATGTTTACTATGTGATCAAATACGTATCTTGTGTGTTCAGAATTATTGCTGTTAAAAACATTCGGAGTTCGATCTCCATTAAGGGCCTGTCTTACGTTACAGGTGGATCTGTACAGTTAAGCCGTGGGCACAGAATCTGAAGAGTCAAAAAACAGCCATTGAAGTGTTTAAATGTATTGGTGCTGATTGATGTTGTTTTTCGTAGTTATAGTTTAGAACACAGCCACACTTATAGCTTTCAGGCACAGCTGACCCTTGTTCAGGTCACTATATATCAGTTACATGTATAAGTAGACTTTCTTTTTTGACTTTGTATGTTTACGCACAGATTTTATTGAAGCCTGCCTTTGAATTGGTATTCAATCTCATTTTAGTGTGTTGGTGGGTGTAGTATAACCACATTTACACGTCATCATGAGAAATTCATGCTATTTACGGCCCCTACTACTCCCTCCGACAAGTGCAACTGAAAGAGCATTTGCATAGGCCCTGGTAGGTATTAGGATGGTTAAAGGACCACTGTATTGCATCTTTCTGTCGACAGCCGGCGCCACCGGCACCATGCTCCAATACTGTAGTTAAGCCTTTCGNTTACTCGAAGGGTCATGTGCGAGGATGTAGGTGAGCAGATCGCCCTTCGATTATCGAAGATGCCGATCACCGATACAGAGTACAAATCAGGTGCTATGTGCAAGGCATCCCAACTAATGTGCAAGACTGGTCGTTAACCCGCCTTCGCATTAAATACACAAAATCAAAAACATATAACATTAGTCACATTTATTTCTAAACAATAAAGCATGGGCTGTACACAAAAGCTGTTTATTAAGCGAAGCATAAAAGCTTGGCAGTTTTCTTTGTCTGATGAACACGGAGAGGATACTCACTATCAGTGTTACATTTGTTATGGTTTGGGCGAAGATTGAGTGGGCTGCTACTGAGGAGAAAATACTGAACGACTGCTGAATTACAAGCAATACGAACAGGTAAATAATGGATCGCGATATTGGTTTTAACTTTAAATCAGTTTGTGTTGGAGTTCCATGTTTACTCTCCATGAGATCCTTCGCATATGATAATGTACAAGAACGGTGGTGTTAAATGTACAAAGTGACTAGTTAAAATAAATAAGAGCATATGTTCAGGAAATATACATCCATGTACATTTGTACATTTAGAAAAATATGTAATTGTCTTTTAAGTCCAATGTACATAGCATCCATTGCAATGTGTACGAGATACACATATATGTTTCACATGTACCCATGTGTATGTCACGTAAACCCACTGGATACACAGCTATCAGTCGGTACCGGTACATGTACCTCCGTATATTTTCTCCTCAGTAGAGCTTCATATATCTTAAGGACGACCACATAGAGTAGTGAGATACTTAAATATCTTTTTAGATATTTAAGTGTGGCACAAACATGAGTAAGGTATTGAAATATCTTGCACATACGTTGTACTTTTTGGGGGCGGGGTGTACAGTTTCTATATACACATACAAGTAGTCAATGAATATTCATACACGACCATGTATCACAAAACCATGACAACAGAGATCTATTTTTTTTAGAAACAACAAGGGACACATTGGTGAGCACCAGTTCTTCCTTCACAGCTATAAATATGGCACTTTTTAACAAGGAGAACAACAACTATCATATCATACACACCCTCTTGGATGCTGGACAAAGGGCCTTCACACACTGAAACATTACAATGAATGCCTGAAGCGTTGCTCATGTGAGAGTTTTCCATGCGTGTGAGTTGGTTCTCAATGGGCAATGCCACAATTCACATTTGTTGGTTGAGCTGCCCATAGAAAGCCAATTCACTTGAGAAAACTCGCATGTGGAGCAGCGCCTTTTATGCTTAATCCAGAACATGTTTTCCGAATCTGAGAAGAGAGGGCGACCTTCAACGTCACTGCGACTCCTTGTGAACCACAAAGTGACAACCGTTCATGCAACGCTGTAAAGTGTGAATTGAATGTCTTCCTGGGTGATGTATAACATCCACATGTATAATGTCGCCCTGGTGACAATAAGATGGCACTCTTTTGCATTCCATACTACGGTACATTTTAGTTATAAGTATAGCTCCCCCGGCTGAGGAAGATGGAGTTAGTTCCAGTTTTGCACTTGTGAAGGCTAGTGGACCACGAAATGTCACCCAGGACGACATTCTCCCTTTCAACTCATGTACCGTTTTAAACTAAGGTCATCCTATTTGATGTGTAGTATCCAATTTACTTGGTTCACTCTGAGAACCAACATTACTTTTCTAACTGCCAAACTTTCCTATGACTAGAACCTCAACTAACATGTCCTAGTCAGCACAGGAATAGCAATTAATTGTTTGCGATTTCACTAGAAAGCAAAGCACACCATTAAAGTCAATAAGTTAAAGAACATGGCAGCAGAGGAGACCTCACTGAAGACCAAAATCACACACGATTTAAAACATTTTATTGATATGGTGGAACTCTTTTACTGTTTATATTCGTTAGGAGATGCCAAGAAGACAAGAAATGTGGTTGAAATCAAACAGGTATGGAAAAGGCAGTCATCAGGCCCCTTGAGTTTGGAGTATTAGGCTCCGACAAATGCTCAAGGCTACTTGGCCTTCCTTCGAAATGCTTCATACACATTCACGTACATACATGTACATTTATTATGTAGGCCTATTCTCCATGGTAATGTTGCCTGTTGCAAGTACTGCCCCAAGTGCCAAATGCTCCTTTTGTCCTGTAACTTGGTCTTCAGCTGTTCAGGGGAACATGTACAAACATTTGAAAGTTACAGCACGTACTCTTCACAACACGTCAACATTAGAACGACAACCGTAGTTATTGGAATGATAAGAAAACCTGGATGGATATCAAGTGGGGTGCAGACCAATGGATGGAATGGCTTCAATTTGAAAACTCAAACACGAAGTGACGGAATGATCAAAATCAGGAGTGCATAATTCTTGTAAGGACTTGCGGACGTAATTCGTTAATCTCATTTGTCCAGTCTGCATTTTCAAGACACTAGATCAGCATTTCAAATTCATAATCACGTGTGACATAAGTACCATGATCAATCATCTCTAACAGTGCATTTTTCACCTTTGGCATTCTCTGATGAAAGAGGGGGGGGGGCAGATGTGCGCCAAGGCAAACAGAATGTTATCAAGGGAGGCATGTTAAAGTCAGTTCCTACCCTTAGTGGAACAGACTTCATACAATGTAGATCACAATAGGAATTGGTAATTTTTAATGAGAGGTTTCCTCTCTCCTTCAACTTTAGGTGACAATTTGTCCCACATAAAGTGGACCACTGCAATAAACCTTTTACCATAGAATGAAAGTTAATTAGTACATGTACAAATGTACTTCATAATCTACTTGTACAGTAATATAACTAGTAAAATTTGTTCATGATTAGATCGGGCGTATATTGCAGTAAATCATTTAGTAAATAGACAATTGCATTTGAAAATCACAGAAACAAATATGTAGATTTCAAAGAAATGTACAAAGAATTAATATTGTAATCTTTTAGTTGGTGATATGTAATTAATTACCTATGTAAACAGAAGGCACCTATGATATGTTTTTATCATTTTGGGAGCCAGCTGCAGCACAGAACACAGGTTGGAATGTAGCAATTAAAACAAGACTCCTATAAGGCCTCCCTTATTATATCTTTTGGATTACGGATTCTCCGACGTGCTTTTTGGGAAAACCAGAAAAAAAATATTTTNTTAGTGGAACAGACTTCATACAATGTAGATCACAATAGGAATTGGTAATTTTTAATGAGAGGTTTCCTCTCTCCTTCAACTTTAGGTGGCAATTTGTCCCATATAAAGTGGACCACTGCAATAAACCTTTTACCATAGAATGAAAGTTAATTAGTACATGTACAAATGTACTTCATAATCTACTTGTACAGTAATATAACTAGTAAAATTTGTTCATGATTAGATCGGGCGTATATTGCAGTAAATCATTTAGTAAATAGACAATTGCATTTGAAAATCACAGAAACAACTATGTAGATTTCAAAGAAATGTACAAAGAATTAATATTGTAATCTTTTAGTTGGTGATATGTAATTAATTACCTATGTAAACAGAAGGCACCTATGATATGTTTTTATCATTTTGGGAGCCAGCTGCAGCACAGAACACAGGTTGGAATGTAGCAATTAAAACAAGACTCCTATAAGTATAATGAGTGAACAAGCAAAAATGATAACAAATAGGCCTAAAGGGAGTTTCCTAAAGTCAGGCTTTTTGATTCCCCTATTTAGAAATGACACTGTGGGTTGTTTCCCAAATTCTGGCCACCTATATTAGTCACGTTTATGTACGGACCTACACGTATATGGAGGTCAGGAGGTTAAGGAGGCTTGGGTTGTATTACAGGTAGATGTACATGTAAGTTACCAAAGATTTTCTCCTGACTGGGGCAACAATGAGGTTGTTAGTTTCACATTGATGCAAAAATATAATAGAAATCTAAATGAATGAAACAGTGCTAATCCTAATCCAAAACGATTGTCCTAAAGTTAAAAGATGTTAATGACTAATAAGAAAAAGAATTTCATTTGATTTGATCAAAAATGAAACGTGCATTTGGGATATTACCCAAACAAGTTTTAACTTGTGTGAAGTGAAAATTGGCAAGATTTGAAAGTGCATTAGTCCAAATTTTTCTCCAAAATGCATCAGGGGTACTTATTAATATTCACAAATAACTTGATAAACTGATGCCATGAATGCCCAAAAAATTTCAACATTAAGGGAGTAACTTTCATTCTGACAAGTTCTTGATTTTCACCGGATGTCCCACAAAAAGAGACCATGCAGGACGAATAATTTTTTTTAACCTTACCACAGAATGCAACCAAGAAAACCCTCAAGTCCGTACTCTAGAAAAATGTAACTCACAAATATCTTTTTTTAAACTGTACCCGTTAATATCTACCATCTGATATGGTAGGCCATCGACTCGCCCTCATCGATCGCTTACGGAACCACAATAAATGCACAATTTGAGATTAGAAAAGTACAGTTGAACACATAAGTACAATACATGGAAACCTGAACACTTCACAAATACATGCAAGTCATGATCAAGACCTATTTGGTCAAAGTAGTGGGTAACAGCAACTCACTTCTTTCCAAGGTATTTAGAAAACTTACCACAGACCATACCGTCCGCTCACACCTTGGGTAGATGGTGAGTTTAAACCATCAATGAGCTACAGAACACACGACAGCCTTCTCACAACAAACGAATCATCGAAAACACTCAGCTTTCGAAAAATAACTCGCTGACTGCAGAAAATATTAGAGTGAGAAGACTGCAACATCTTTGTGGATGAAAATTGGAGGCATTGGTTGGTGACACTGATATTTCCAGAGCTTCCCATGCAATTCTCAGGCAAGTGATGCATCAACTTAAGCCCATCCTCCTCTGAAGGGGTGAATGTTGGTAATACTTTTTTACTTTTTAAACAGGCGGGCCTTCTTCCTGCACGTGTACAGTGAGATGCATATGGCAACAGCCCACTTCCTTGCCATTCAATGGCTGAAGACAAGGTCTCCGGTACTTGAGTCGAGAAAACAATCCACATCTTTCATTATTTTGGGCACATGGAGTGACGGATTACTAGGAGCAGTTAGTTACTTATAAGTTAAAGATCATGGATCTGATATAATCGAAACCCTGGCATGAGAATGGACAATCAGCAGTACATGTTAATGTACGCTGAAAACACTCATGAGTGCAGATCAAGATCTGACTCCCCTGAAAAGGCAAATAAGCCAGAAATCAGGAAATAAAGTCAGATTTCAGGCAATAAGGCAAGATTTCAGCCAGAAATCAGCCCAAAGCCAGATCTGTACACCAAATCATGCCAAGGCGCAGCATTACAGCATTAGTCATGTTTTTCAGAGCCAAAATGGCTAAGAATTTTGAGCATTACCGTAATTCAAAAAATAAGTCCATTGTCCGCTCAAATTGTACTGTTCAAAACAGTTTTAAGTACATTCCACGACTATACATACTTACATGTATTATAGGCAGCTAAGCTTTACTCAAATTTACAAATTCAGGGGTGACTATTACACCGGTCTTAAAACTCCATTTGAGCATTTTGAGCACAGATGAGGCAATGCCAAAAAAATATTCATATTTAGAAAAAATCCTACATGATTTGAACACATGATTACAGTTTTTATGATTACATTTGATTACAGTATATTTACAATCATTTTGTATAGCACCAATCATTAAAACTGTAATAAACAAGAGTAAATAACTAACACATGAATAGAGCTTGTGTCAGGATTGAATGAACACATTGTCATCCTGTATGTGCGTGATGCACAAACTGACTAGATTGAGACAGAGTAGATCCTAGATTAGACCTTGGAGGAATTCCTCCAAGATTAGACGTACACTTGGGCCCAGAAGACCTACATCAGTTGAATGCACTCCAGGCCAGTAGATCCTAGATTTGATCCGTTCACTCCAGCCCAGGGAGGCCAGTCACCAGTGCATCACCACTTTGTACACAATTCAAAATGGGGTGGCCTATGATTGATTGGACACTAGTCAAAGAAACACTGAGAAATAAAACCCACATCAATTTTCACTGAGGAGGATGGGGAGTCTATCACAAGCCAGAGAAGCCCCTAACTTGAGGCAAAATAATGATATCAAACTGATGTACGGTAGTCTTTCTTTGAAACTTCGAAAGATTCTCCAATATTTTTGGCAAAATTTTTCCGTAATGCTTCCATAGTCCTTTCTAAGTTTCGAAAACTGCCATTTGTCTTCTTCACAGACATCATGATGAAAATGGTTCAGGTTTCCAAGTATGCAACAATAAGATTAGTGCAGATAGTTTTGTTTGTTACGACATCGATTCTGGATATGTTCCATGAAATTTTTTTGGTTCCTCATCTTTGTCCTGCATCTCAACATTGAATCGCTTCTGCATCTGAATGTCGAGCAGTTCCTGCATGTCCAACTGAAAGAAAGAGTTGATAAGGATTTATTTTCAAAATGCTGAATCAAGAGTCAAGCCAGGATCAGATAGTGATATGTGAATGGAACTTTACCACAGTGCCAAACCAGAGCAGGGGACAAGGAACATCAAATTCCCTGATACCCTACTTACCTCCCATTGTTCCAGCTGCTGTGATAGTTCGATTTTCTGTTGGATTGCCTCCATCAGCTGTTGGTCAAGATTCATCAGATCCAACTTCGACTTTGCCAGGTCGACTTCCATGGCATTTCGCCTGAAAATAAGCAAGTCAAACAATCATGTTTCAGTTTTTCTTCATCACTCTATATCATTTGATGAGTTGCTAGCTATAAGGCTGTGATTACTTAGAGCTACTCAGTATATGGACAGGCCAGTTACGGCCCTAAGCGCTCCTAATGACATGACACGTCTCGCATGAATTTAGCAGTTGCCCCACCATTCCCACTGAATGGGTATTGCCTAGTGCTTCAAACTGACTTCATGAGAACCAGAAAGACGTACTTAGCTATGGCCTGGTCTCTATCTTTCCTAGCATGTTCAACAATCTCATCTCTGGTCAGATCAGCTGCTTGGTCCTGGTAGTCGTCCCTCTCCTTCTGGATGTTATGCAGCTCGTGCTGCTGGAGGGAGAGCTGAAATGAAGAGACAGATGAATGAAAATTGGAAAACATGGACTTTGTACGCAGAGGTTGCTATTTTTAATGTTTAAGAAGTACTATGGAGAAATTCTCATTCTTGGTGTCAGGTGACATTCCTGAGACTTGCACATGAATATGTGTCCTGGGGACTAGTGCTACACTCAAAGACACTTGATATTGTCAAAGGTGTCATTTGCATCAATCTCCCAATGCATCTGCTTTGTTCTCCTTGCTCTTTCCGCTTGGTTAGGTGCACTACAGAATAGGCTTTTGCTACACAAGGAAGGGAATGGTTAGGAGTAGGAGTCATCTCGATGTAAACAGAGGTTTCAGGGAAGGAAAAATTTCAAGTACAAACAAAGGCTACATACTAAGTTATGGATGTGGAAATCTGTTTGTTAATTGGATATGCAATAAACTAGAGGCATCGCAGATGCCGTAGGCTTGCCCGTGTGGAATGTTTAATTAGGGCAAAGTTTACCTTCATAGGCAGAAGGGGCAGGACGTCATTTCATTGAACCTATCCCCACTCGCAGCTGTGGCTGCCTGACCAAGACCACCAAATAACGTAGACTGCAGGGGCGTGGCTAGCATATTATGGCCTGGGGGATGATTGAGTCTTTAAGAGCAAAGTTAGAGAGGGGTCTAGGGTCCCCCTCCAGAAAAAATTGAAAATCTGCATGCATCTCAAAGGATGCATTTCCCCCACATCTGACACCATGTGACCAANNTTTGTTAATTGGATATGCAATAAAAAAGGGACAAGCTTCAATAAAGCCATACAGCAACATTTGTGAGCCACTCCAGCAAAAGCAGACACTTGTCACAACCAGAGGAAAGGGTTAACGACCTTGCAGCACAACAGCTGAAATGTACGTTGACGCGGGTTTAAAACAGTAGTGCTCAGCAGTGATAATAGTTGAGTAAACTGACGACCAATGATGATCACCTGCGACAAGCGTCTGCTTTTGCTGGAGCAGCTCACATTCAGGCAAATGATTAAATTGGTGCATTGCGATAATATTAGATGCATTCTAAAAGCTTTCCATATTTCCATATGCAGAGCAAAGCACTGTGCAAGCAGCAGACCAGAATTCAACGACGTGCATGAAATCATTTTACGGAAATGTTTTGGCTGGTGGATTGCAACATCATGCAGAGACGAGTGTGTAGTCGGATCTACAGGCTCTCTGCACTTCCACATGCAAAGCTAAGCACTGTGCATGCAGCACACTAGAACCAATAACATGTGCTGCATACATGTACAAGTACAAAAGTTTCCTGCTTGTACATCAGAAACATGGGGAATCACTACTACTGCACACTACATGCACTAAAGTTAAGCTGTACAAACAATGCAGAACTTTGAGTAAACCTTACCTCTTGTAAGGTAAGCTGATTGAAAAATACAATGATATGACATTTACTTTGTAAGATCGATGAAAAATTGTTAATCAAGGAAACTACAGGAAACTACCTTCAGTCAAATAGGTTTACTAATTCTCTCCACAGAAGATGACACACCTATCAACACTAAGAGGAATACATGTATGAGGCTGTCTATCAGCCGACAAGCTGTATATTATTAGAACAGCCTCAGACGATTTGAAAAAAGACAGTTATACACTGTGCGCCATACTTTGATGTTGGGGCCAATTAATTTCATCCAATGCATTAATACCACCTGCCTCATGCCAAGGTGCTTTATCTCACGAAGAGAAAAAATTGCCACACAAATCCCTGAATATAATGAATATGAGAGGAACTTTTTGAGCAAACGTCAGATATTGACTTGGCACAACACTAACCTTATTGGTAAGGGCCGTAATTTCATCAGTTTTTCTCTTTAATTCCAAGTCTTTTTCCTTAACTGTCACTTTGATGGCTTCAAGCTGGGTCTGCGTCATAGACGCTTCATTTTGGAGGGAATCAATTTTGGTGGTGAGGTCATCAATACAGGATGGACTTTGCTGCAGAGAGGGAAGGAACAGACACTTACAAGCCTAAAAGTAAAGGGTCTGTCAGATTTCGACCAACGCAAGCTAGTTCATGCCTATCATTTTTTTGCTGTAGAGAGAGGAAAAGACATTTATAAACCCACAAATAAAGGTACATTTGTAAACCAAGGGAACTGTCAGCCACCGAACTCTGATCTTTCAGAATTTGATCTGCACAAGCCAGTCAGAGTGCCTGTCATTTTGTCCGTAGGACTTATGCTAAGACCTACAACACAAATGACCACCTGCATGTTTGTTCGGCTTGTGGTCCGTAGACAGCCTGCCAACTTTTGCAAGAAAACTCTTACGTGGAGTGGCACCTCAAGCTAGGCTGCAAGAAAGTGTTATCATTGTGGCAAAAGGTTTTGGTCCCATAATCAAGGGTGGATCTAGAATCTTTTTCAATACCCACGATTAAGAACACAAACCCAATGTTTCATACTTACAAAAAGAGCTTGTTTTTGCATCATGTCTTCAATCAAACATCGAAGATCACTAAGCAGTGTAAGCAGACTGCCTTGTTCAAACTCGCAGAACGATTCATCAATCGGACTAGAATCACCCTCCACATGACTTCCTCGGGCCGTCCGGAGTAAATTCCGTACTTGGTGGTACGATTCAATTACTTCTTGGCGAAGCTGAAGAAGAACGCGAGAAAAAATGACAATTTGATGCAGACCGAGTAAGGTGCTTGAATCTTGCCTGACTGTCAACCAAATTCCCAGTCGTCTGTCCACCAAGATGAGGGTAGATGCTAGAATGACCTACAGCCCACAGACCTCAAACTTTCATCTCATAATCTGTACCTGATAATCACTATCGTTTTGACTCTGAAATGAGGAGAACAGCTGCATGTCTCCTCCGCCGGACGCCATCGCCTGCATGGTATAGTCATCATCGTCGCATTCGATTTCATCTTCCATATCTTGGATGCTGAGGTGGGGGGAGATGGGGTGGCTGCCTAGTTTTGTACTGGACTGAAAGGATAAGAGGGGTTGGTCAGAATTCCCATGCAGACCAGCAACCAACCACACTTTAAACAACTTCCAAGATAAGGGAGCACGATGGCACAGTGGGTGACCTTTGGAATTGTGACCGAGCTAGGCAGCTGGAAATGGGGTTGGCTCCTTTGATCTGAAACTAGGATTTCGGCAAGCTTGCCGTGCAAAATGAACTCACATGTCCGCTTGACCTTGATCCCATTTCAACATCTCCTCCGTCCATGTTATGGGACATCTCTAGTTCACTGAACAAGGAGTTGTTATGGCTGAATGCGCTGTTGGATGCATTCAACGACATCTCTTCTAATCTTTCTTCCAAGGCGGCGTTAGAGTCGCGTAGTTCCTCCAGTTCTCGTTCCTGGGAGCGGAGCTGGAAATTTATATTAAGTGGTCAGATTCTGACATGTCATGCCATTTTACTGTAGCGTCATGGTGTCAAGGACTGGAGAACCGGTCTATTTTACCGAAGTGCTAAGTCAGTTTTTAATGTTACCTTTTGGTCCTGCTCTCTTTTCTGTTTTTCAATCATCATGATCCTGTCTTGAGATTCTTCCACAGTACACGCAAACGAATCTCGCTCTTCAATAATCTGCGACATGCGCTTTTCGAGGTCATTTTTCCTCTCGGAGAGAACAGTGATCTGAAACATGAAGGAACACTCGTTGTCAATATCAGAGAAGGAAGATGGGCACAGGTATTTGGATACAAGTCCGACCCAATGGCTTCACATTGTCCATGTACAGAAGGCTGAAAGTGGAATGTCCTTCGAAAGTATCGAATTGGGAACCGTCAATCATTCAACATTAATAATCTCTCCTCGTGAAAAATTTGCCNCAGCCGTGTCTAACTTCAGTGTACAATATCTCACATACGGTGTAATTTTTAGCACTTTCAACTGGTGGAATGAATATATGGTTGAATTAATGGCCCACAATTAGAAATTTTTGGAAAATGAACTTAAAGGTAATTAATTAAGGAGGATTTTATGAAATTAAACCTGAGGTGATGGCGTCATAATTGACCGCAGTCGTCAAGTAGATGTATTCGCCCTGATGTCGCCAAGCACACCATAGTAACGTTGTGCATGATTATGACGTCATAATCAGGCTTCCTCCCGTCGTGCTCCAGTGCAGTTCTCCTGCGTGGCGTCATCAAGGCAGGGCGGCGTCACCAAGCCCAGTGAGACGTCAACTAGGCCTGACGTTCGTCAAAACTTCGTCGCGTCGGTTGGTTCGCATCGGGTTTTTCATCATCGCCGTTGAAAAACCCGATGCAAATAGTTGTTACACATCATTGTTTCTGACTTTAATATTCTCACGTCCTCCAAACATTAGGCCAAATTGATTTAGGCTATATCTTCACCAATAAAGGCATAACATTGCCAACGCCAAATTCTCGAATTCTGGTTCCGTTTACTCTTGATTTCCGGGATACTGTAGTGACCGGAAAATCAGTCTATCATACCGAAGTTCTGACTCAGTTTTTACCTTTTGGTCCTGTTCTCGTTTCTGTTTCTCAATCATCATGATCCTGTCTTGAGATTCTTCCACAGTACACGCAAACGAATCTCGCTCTTCAATAATCTGCGACATGCGCTTTTCGAGGTCATTTTTCCTCTCGGAGAGAACAGTGATCTGAAACATGAAGGAACACTCGTTGTCAATATCAGAGAAGGAAGATGGGCACAGGTATTTGGACCCAATGGCTTCACATTGTCTATGTACAGAAGGCTGAAAGTGGAATGTCCTTCGAAAGTATCGAATTGGGAACCGTCAATCATTCAACATTAATAATCCCTGCTCGTGATCAACTCACCTCTTCGCGGAGTACCTCCAGTTGGTGGACATGCTCATGCATGGACGATCGCCGTGTTTTCATCTGGTCACGTAACCGCTTAACTTCCGAGTTCAACTCCTCCTCTACGTTGTTGGTCTGAAAAAGATCCATAATGACGATGAAATCATAAGAATATCCTTGTACACTCAGAACACTTAGGGGACCTCTCACTTCAGACAGCATCTAACAGCTTCAAGGGTGTCCCTTATCCACACAGGTTTTGCTGCATAGTTGACTCAGAGCAAGAACCCTTTCCTGACAACTTGTCAGATACAAGTATGTGTGGCGGTCTAGGAAAACCCGGCGAATGTCGCATTTGAGGAAGTGTTATTGGCCTTGCTGAACCCACACATTTCAATAGCTGACATGTACTGCCTAACAGGTAAACAGTAGCTAGGCCTAGTAGATCAATGCACAGGCAATCTGACAGCCCTTGTTGATCATTCAGCAACATCTGCCGGGTTTTCTTAGACCGCCACATGACTCCAAAACAATGTACCTTACACGACAGGGAAAAAACTGATAGTAAATGAAACACACAATGAGGCTGAGAATTGGCAGGAATGCCGTCAGGGGTAGCAGCTTTTGCAAATGATGAGAGAAGAAATTTCACCTTTTTAAGTTCCTCAGTCAGCCTTTCATTTTGTTTGGTGAGTTCCTGTACCATCTGATGTCTCTCTCGGTCACCAATCCGGGAGCTCTGTTCCTGATCATCATACTTTTTCCGTAATAAGGCAATGTCTGTTTGTAACTCCTTCACGGTATTTTCATATTCGCCTTCCACAGTTTCAATTCGTAAGCGTAGGGCATATTTTTCTTGTTGAAGTTCCTGAAGTGACAAGAAGATACAGCTCAATGTCTGCCTGATGTACTACTATCCCCAGTCATGGCTCAGCTGAACCATGAAGGCGAGTCATAGAGATTTTCCTTTTTTTATGCCCACGAGTGGTTGACACATTGCCTTTCGAGCAAGAAGTTTTTATTCAACACAAAATGTGGATGACTGGCTTGCACTTGCGACCTTCCCCATAAAATCTCTGGAATTACATGTACCGGGTAGTTCAGTACTGCCATGACTGCATCCTGAGAATCTCAGTCATACCCTCACAAACAAGTGCGAGAAGGGGAGTGGTTGTGAAGACCCTGGGTGTGAGGATGCCATGACTGTGACACAGAGTGGCACTTAGTTGAGTCCGGGATAAGTCATGTTGTACCAATTCAGCCAGAGACTGAGGATTCCCTAAATACAATGTAGTTGAGGAGCTGATGCGACGTTGTGTTCGGTCATGAGTTAGCAGTTAGATAGAGTATGGTAGATTGCGTACGTTGGCGTACAGCACCAACACTGCATAAAGTACATGTATGTGAACAATATTGAACCACGCCATTTTTTGCTACATGTCACTCATTTAGTGATTTACTACGGTAATCAAATCCATCCATTTTTATAGTTCGATAATATCCTGTACAGAGTATTTCATATCAAACCTCTACAAATACTATGAGTACATGTAGATTAGGAGTAACAAAGGCATGGTTGCTGTAGCAGCTGTTCAAACACTGATTTTCAAAATCCATACTCATGCTGATAAGACTCATTCACAAACAGCTGAATGACTTGGAAATCACTCAACTTATTCATATTCATGACCGGAAGTTGTGCCAGATTGCAGTGGCAATCTACATGTAATCACCACATAAAGATGACAAAGGCTCAACAGGATGCTTCTCAACCTCTACATGTACTTACTACTACATGTACATGTATAAAAGACTGTATATTCTCATGAAATATCTGCAGGCCTTCAGATGATATTAGATGTTTTGGGCTGTACACAATGTACAGGGTGGGCCAGAGAAAGTGTCCCTTGAACTGTTGAACAATAGCATTTCTATTGTTTCCCTATTGTTCGAGGGACGCTTTCTCTGGCTCACCCTGAACATTGCGTAATTAACCTATTCTGTATTTGGGATCTTGGTCCAATATTCCCATTCATTCTGAGAAATACACATTGTTCAGCCCAAATGGTTGGAACACAAGGTCAGAGTTACATGTACCACCCCATGATATTTTTCTCATCTGAGTGGAGTCGAAAATGCAGAGCCACAATTAAAGTCGTTCTGTGACTACATGTACAAATGCATAACTACAAATGCGTAACGTATTACAAAATAGACTGTTCTCAAACTGATGTAAACGACGAAGATCTGCGCACTTCCGCCAAAATCTCAACCACAACCTCGGTCTGAAACTGAATGATGTAATGCAGACAACTCCACAACAGTGACGTCGAAGACGTTGCGTCTGTGTCAGACTCGACCATTGCTGAATCATAGATGGCGTCAGATCAGCCAGTTTCAGATCGAGGTTCTGGTTGAGATTTCGGCCAAAGTGTGCAGATCTGCGAATCCGAGAATCGTCTATAGTATTCATCTACATGTAACTGACCATTTCATTGACTAGAGCAAGTATTTACGATAACGTATTTCATTACACCTACGAGAAAAGCGAACCAACAATGCTGTCGGTGACAGGTGATGCTATATCACAATAACATATTGATCGATCCCAAAAGACCGCCAATATTTTGCTACACAGTATTTAAGGCCTTTGTTCTGGTTGCCATGGCGATACTGACACCGGTGAAGGTTACAATTGGGTGCCAGTACGGAAGACGTCAATAGTGCCATGAAGATCAAATCGATATGCCATGAGATTGAGAAATGTTACGTTTTGTAAATAACAATTTAAAATAAGGTTATGAATTGTATTTCACACATTCACAAGAATTCAGTACTTCATGTATAAAATAGCGGACAGTTTGTTGACATTGATTACATTTAATTTAGCAGAAATGGCTGCATTGCAGTGTTCTCCACGGGGTTTGGTCTAAGAGGGGCGGTGGTGGGCCTGGTGCTGAAGGCACCGCACGAGGAGCCAAAGGCGCCTTCTGGCGGGGGGTCTGCGGGCCCTCCCCCAGCGAAATTTGGATTTTATTTGCTCTGAGATGCGTTTTCTGAATCTGAGCATCTGAGATGCATAATTGAGCGATCTAAATCATAACTATTAGGGCGGACGAATTTTTAAGAGGGACGGGCCGTTTTTAAGAGGGTCGGATTTTGCCGTCTGTATTTTTAAGCGGGGCGGGCCGCCCTTTCTTTAAACTGGTGTGGAGAACACTGCATTGATAACAAAATCTTTCAGAAAAAGAGCCAGAGCAACTGGTCTTTGTTTAAAATCAGTCACTTCATATCAAGAAATAAGATCAGTAAAATCCTGACTTCCCAAAGTGAGAAAAAAGGGATTACCATGTTTTGTCAAAATACAGGAGTAACCTGACTCCTCCACCCCCAACTCCCTGGACCCTCACCAAGAATTTGCCCTCTCCC
Source organism: Notospermus geniculatus (assembly GCA_002633025.1). Taxonomy (NCBI): domain Eukaryota; kingdom Metazoa; phylum Nemertea; class Pilidiophora; order Heteronemertea; family Lineidae; genus Notospermus; species Notospermus geniculatus. The sequence goes on along the minus strand of NMRB01000935.1, from coordinate 59,237 downwards.
TCCACATTGAATGATATATGACAGGAAATTACTTATTTGGTCGAGATTCGATTGATCACCAATTTGGTCAGAAACAACCCACCAAAGTTTGAAGCCCCAGGATCCATCATTACGGTAAGAAGGATAGTTCATGAACATACAAATACAACAATAATTTTTACCTCTAATTTAGCTTGATATTCCTCCATGAGATGCTCATTTCGACGTTGAAGTTCTTCATTTTTATCCAGAAGGGCCTTGCCCAGTTCCGCAGCAAGGATGAGGTCTTTCTCCTTCTGAGCAAGCTGGGCGTAAACGTCTTCTGTATCACTACCAGGGTCAGACCTGGGTGGTGCTTGCTGCTGCTGTTCCATGTCAAGATATTGGTAATAATCGTCCAGATCTATAGGGGTCGTCGGTGACGGTGAGGACGATGCCTCTAGACGACAAGCACACATGTTAGAATGGTGTTTGACAGAAGCGTGAGGTAGAGTGGGTTAGGTCTCTATGCTACTGTGAGTTACAGTTAGGAGAAAGGCACAAGATGCAGCACTAGGTTAGGTTTCCAACTACAGGAGCAGCTACCTGAAGCCAAAGAATTGAAAAATGGGGTTAGGGAGTACCATAGGACCAAATATTTTCCAAAGACCAAATACCACTTGTGAAATATGTATATCAACCAAGAGAAAAAAGTATTTCAAGGAGTGCTCTGTCATTTCATTGCAAAACTTGAAAATCCAAATACATGTACATACAGATATTGCCAATGCCATATCCCAACACCAAACACTTCTGAGTCTCCTTGAGCAGGGTGAACAGTGAAAGAGCAGGCTAACGAGAAGGTGAACCCGAGTGATGAAAGTGGGTGCAATTGCAGGTGAGGATGTGCATTTGTTATCGAGTAATTACTGACATTACTTGCATCACTGTGATCTTTCTTTTGGTTATACCAGGCCCTCATAGACTTACTCGAATCTTTTGTATGGGGGAGGGGGGGCAGGTTGTTAGTAGTAAGGTCTACCTCATGACCTTGTATTGTAGGACCTGTCAACCCTGACTTTATTTTAACGTGCCATGAACATGATGAAGGATTCAGGCGAGTCTATTGAAAGGCTTGTATAACCAGTGATGTGAAAGACTTGTGCCAGGCCTAGACTAGAGACTAGGCCGACTTTCTTTCATTTGGATTTCATGTCTCATGATTTTCCTTCCTGTTTGTCGACCTAGCCTCGGCTAGTTACGGTAACCATATTGCCCAGGGCGGCATAGCTTCTTTTACAATACCGGTATAGCTATCTGACGGCTGTTGCCTGGGACATTATGGTTTAGGCCTAGCATGCCTAGGCCTACCCACCTGTCCCATGGCCNGAACTTACCCTAGGCCTATCGGAGTTGGGTTAGCCTGGGCTAGCCTAAGTTAATAGACCCCTTGCGCTTATCAGCCCAGGGTGTAAACATTAACCTCGCCCTAGGGGGCATAATGCATTTGTACAGTTGGCTCCTGTGCTTACCGTCGGCAAAATGCACTAAGGTTTGTTTACACCTTCTGGCTGTTAGGCCTAGCCTATGCCATGGCCGACTTGCGCAAGTGGTCTATTTGTAAACTGTGCACTGACAACGTGCCTGACATGTCCAACTCAAGGCCTGACACTTCATCGTGACAGGCATGATGCTGGGTGCTGCGTGCACAGCATGCACAGTAGGCCCTATACCTGCTGTACACCATGTACACTGCCTGAGCAGCTGAGTCAGTCAACATGGTCGGTCAATGTGAATGTCAGTGTGGTGAGAAGAGTCTCGACGAGACATTCCCGTCTGTAGGCCTACTGTACCCAGGTAAATTGCCCGAATCGGCTATTTTCAGGTTAAGCAGACGATGGCATATTTACCTCCAGATCATACTGGTCAACAAATGTCAACTTGGTCACAGCATTGTGCCCAAAACATGCCCGAAATGGATAAAATTCAGAGATTGAAACATTCTCCTACAAGAACAAAACCATGTTCCACAGAGAATGTATATAACGAGCCCGTAATGGAGATTAGGGAATGACGACAAGCAGTTGTCACATATGAACCAGAATAAAACCAATGACATCAATGAAAAACTCAAGAAATTGGTCAATTATGAAAAAATTCAGATTTATCTATCTTGTTTTTTCAATCAGTTGCGTTATAATTGAAAGAAACAGTAAGAATCATTCTCACTTTCAGCTCCAAATTTCCATTTGTGTCCCAAATGTTGTGATTGTCGCTTCCGAACGTCATGCTGATGATACTCCAAAGTCGCCGTCTTCGCGGCTATGCCTCATTTGGAAATAAAGCAGAAGTCTGAAATTAAGATTGTTTCAACTTGCCCCCTCCCAGGTGTCTCTGCCGGTGGACGTAAAGGCGCTGCTCCACTTGACAGTTTTCTCGCAGAAGTTGGCTCAATGTATGGGCGGTTATGTTATGTCAATGGGCAACTAAAATTGTTTGCGTGTTCTCAGCGTAAGCCGCCAGGACACAAACAATGGTGAATTGCCCATTGTGAGCCAAACTTCTGCGAGAAAACTGTCAAAAGTGGAGCCACTAATGGGATTCGAACAGGGACCTCCCGCTTCTTCCAACGCGCGCGCTCTACCACCCGAGTCACGTATGGCGCTAGCTGGGAAAAGTAGGAACGTGGTCCAACTTCGTTACATCATCATTCAAGTCCTCTTCTTCGCCACAAAGAGACCAGGGGTAGCCGCATAGAAACTCCGCTAGTGCTACGACACTATCGGTGTTAAAATGCATGGAAAAATGGTTAGCAAGCAAATATTAGCGTTTCTCGTGGAAATCAGTGGAAAGGGTTAAATATCACTTCGTGAATCGAAAAAGATATCTTATCAGACCATTGGGGTAGGAAGGGGTTAATACATGTAGGCCCTATCTCTTGGTGAATCGAGATAGATATCCTATTACACCCATTCTGATGGTGAATTTCATTGCATAATCCTCTCATGGAGGATTCCTCCATGATCCTCTGCAGAATGGGTTTTTGACTGGTTTCATAAGCACAGGCATACAAAATTTGCCATCCCATGGGCTCTCTGCTGGTCATTTCACAACATGATGCAGAAGTTTAACACATCAGCAGAGATCATTTGTGGTGACTGAGTGAATATGCACGTAACTTGGAAGCCTTGTAGCAGTCAGAAATGCTTTTTAAGAGAAAATATCTGTGTTTCTTTAAGCATAAGGCTACATGCTATTCTTATGTTTTTATTTAAACACGTCTGAAATCAAGCTTTTGTGTTGATCATTACATGTGTCATTTTACCTCACCTCAGTCAAACAGTGATTGTGCAGCCATCCGGGACTGTACCAACATGAAATTGGTATGAAAATGAAGCTTATGCTCTGGCGCATCTAGCAAAACCAATTTTATATGGCTGTGATATTTGGTTTCTCAATCACGATTTTCCTAACTGTTGCGTTTTTTCTGGGACACCGTGTAGAATGTTTCTAAACCACAAAGTTAACTGGGTACGGATCTAGCCATGGCAATACTTTTGAACAAGCCATCGGTCAGCTACCCACATTACGTTACCGGTACGTTACAAAATCTCTCCAGTGGTGAGATTTTGTAACATTATTTTTCAGCAATATGAGAGATTTTGTAACGTTACAAAATCTCACCACTGGAGAGATTTTGTAACGTTACAAAATGGGTCTCTCCAGTGGTGAGATTTTGTAACATTATTTTTCAGCAATGAGAGATTTTGTAACGTTACAAAATCTCTCCAGTGGTGAGATTTTGTAACATTATTTTTAGCAATGAGAGATTTTGTTACGTTACAAAATCTCTCCAGTGGTGAGATTTTGTAACATTATTTTTCAGCAATGAGAGATTTTGTAACGTTACAAAATCTCTCCAGTGGTGGGATTTTGTAACATTGTTTTTAGCAATGAGAGATTTTGTAACGTTGGCGAGATTGTGTAACTTGGGTTATGTTTCTGGGTCAGGGTTGTAACGTTGGAGAGTTTGTGTAACCTAGCGTTAGGTTTTGGAGAGATTGTGTAACATCGGGTGGAGAGATTTCGGTAACTTCGTTTAGTTCCAAAAACGTCCGTCCAGGTGTCCCCACGAATCGTAAACAAGAGGCCCATAGGCCTTGCGCTCAGCTGACTATGACCTGCCAATTCAAGAGGTTGAAACAGGCATGACAGGGGAAACGAGATACAAGTGCGAACCTTTTTTATGTACAGCACTATCGGCATGGGCTCCGCTAGCGCTAGAGCGGGTTTCTATGCGGCCACCCCTGTTCCCTAGGCACACGGAATTGGTCCGGTTCAGGTCCGTAAAAAATCTATCAAATGGACTTCAGCGTTGCCGTATCCGGAAAACTAGGGGCAAACGGACTGGAAACGGATCGGATCCGTGTGCCAATGAACCCTGCTTTAGCCCCCCCCAGAGAAGAATTTTGTGCGGGGTTTTGTAGTGTTCATTCCCTATAGCCCGGTGTGATTCTCATTTTTGGGGCAGGGTTTGGACACCAGTAGGCCTTACGACGTAGCTAAAGGAACGAACAGTTCCATGATGCAATTTCATTATTGCTACTTTTGCTTTAATTTTGAAGCAGACGGAAGAGGAGGCCGATTGGATGCAGGCAGCACAAGAGGGGAGGTGGGGGGCGATATCGTAAGCAATCTGATCGCCAATCACCGCACGATGAATTTTTTGTGCGTGCGGTGGTTGGCGACCGGTACGGTATGTTGTTCGCGACAGGTGATTCCTGTCGCCACAAAATCAAACCAGGGACCTTATTCACAAAGCTCCCGTAACTTTAAGGGTACGCAAATCCTTTGTCAGGCTGATAGTGAACAATAGCATAAACTAATAAAAGTTTCTTTTATTAGTTTATGACAATAGGTTGTCCGCAAAAGGACAATAGTTTGCGCACTCCCGTTAACGGGAGCTTCGTGAATAAGGTCCCGATAGAATCTAATGCCCCCGTCTTCCTGATGACCCCCTGTGTTGTTTGTCACAAGATCAAGGGTCTTGGTCTCTCTACAGTTCTATTCAATGGTGCCGCTTAATCTGNGGGGGGGGGTGGGGGTGGGGGAGGCTCACACATCGGCGAGGAGCATTAGATTTTATTACACCGGTCCGTGGCACAATGGCTGGTATTCATAAAAGTTAGCAAATGCTTTTACTTAAGATTTGCACAGTGAGGTCCATTGTAAATGTACTACAAAACTTGAAGTAAAAGCATTTGCCAGCTTTTATGAATATCAGCCAATAACTAACAAAAACACAAAAATGCGCCAGAGCTACCTTTTATATCAATTTTCAATATCTCGTCCTTTGATATCACTTTTTAATATCACATCCTTTGATATCAATTGTCAATATCAGGTCCTTTGATATCAATTTTAATATCACATCCTTTGATATCAATTGTCAATGTCACATCCCTTGATATCAATTTTCAATATCAGATCCTAGGCCTCCATGTACGTCTCTTTCTGCGCCTCAACCTCATCATCCCATTTGAATCTGTCATCTCCAACTAAATCGGCCAACGCTTCGTTAAATGGTGCATAAAAATCGTCCAACATTTTCCGACTTTCTGGCAGCATCGTCATGAGATTCTGGTTGTACCATCGCCTCGATTCGTCATTAACGCGATGCATGGCTGCGAGTAATTGCAACGTTTTTGGCGGCGTCTTTTCTGAAAGGTAACAGGAGGGCGGCTCTCCATTGGAGCGTTTCCGTGCGCGGAAGCGCTCGAAAGCATTGTTTTTTCCGCACCGTGAACGGAAACGCTCCAATGGACGGCCGCCCGTAGCATCGAGTTCGAGGCTAATGGCTCCTGCCCGATGGTATTCCTCCGCCCCGGCAAAGGTGCGGCAAAATCTTCGGAACTGTTGATAATACGAAGCCTTTCATCCACTTTCATGTGCGAGATGAATTTTGATGAAAGAATACTTACTGACACCAATGAATTTAAACAAATCCCTCAAAACCAACATCCGTTTCCTCGGATCTGCCCATTCTTCCATTTTTATGAAAAAGAACCGTTCTTTTGGGAACACAGCCATCCAGTCTTTTAGGTACATGATGTAGGTCCAGTATAAGAGATTTTCCTGAAAGGGTGATTGAGCGAACAGATGTTGGAGACTGTTGGAAATCTGGGGCGACCGCCACGAAACTACGATAGCACTAACAGGGCCTAACAGAGAAATTCTGTAATGGTAAAAGCCATTGCATACCTCTCTGTTAGACACTGTTGTTAATAGTGCTATCGGAGTTTCGTGGCGGCCCGCCCTGATGTTTAAAGAAGTACATGTATCACACCATTAGCAACATCCGTAATGTGTTCACCCGTACTTCTATTTCGTCCCTCTCCGAACTAATTGGAAACCATTTACCAATTGCCAGCAAATAATGGGTCGTATTTTAGAACGTTCCTTAACGTTAAGGTCGACCTTACATGTAAGTCTATTGTAAAACCCTCCTTAACGTAAAAGGTCGACCTTACATGTACGTCTATTGTAAAACCATCGAGAACAACAGATTTAAGGTGGACCTTAAGGAACGTTCTAAAATACGGCCCATTGAATCTACCAATGACAATTTGGAACAACTATACCGAATCTACCAATGATAATTTGGAACAAGTATATGTATAGAATCTACCAATGATAAATAGAGCAACTCAGTAGAATCTACCAATGATAAATAGAGCAACTAGAATATACCAATGATAAATAGAGCAACTAGTACCAATGATATGAAGACATTTTAATCTACCAATATTGTTTATCTATGAATTCTTATCCTATGTGAACCTATAATTGATTCGATAATTGGTCGATAGGTTCTACAGCTGCTTCAAATTATTTTATAGATTCTATAGTTCTTTTGGTAAATTCTATAGTTTTATTGGTAGATTCTAGAATAATCAAACAAGTTAGTTACATTAGTCCGGCAGCAGATGGAGTGAACCGTGCAATGTGGTCTATAGAAGATTTTTTTGTTTGATTTAAGAGAGTTGAATATGTAGTTTTAGAATCTGCCTGATGACACATTGGCATCCTTGGGCAATCTTAGTTATTTCGGTTTCCATGGCAACGGGAAGTAAAAACCGTGAAATTTGTTTAATGCCGAATATTTTTTACTCAGGTGTGCTAATGTTTCAGTTTAAAGGTGAAGCCATATCTCATATTATGCGCGCTAACTTCTTGGCATGTTGCCAATAAATAGAAAGATCAAGGTCATTGGATAAAGTCAAGGTCATTTCAGAATTTTCTTTTTTTTTTCAACGAAAAATTACTCCAGTAAATCTAGGAATTAACGGGGAACAAATTGCAAAAGAAGGATTTTTTGGTTTTGAATCTTTTATTAGGTCACCGTGGACATCATATCCAAAATAGGACAAAATCGGACTGCGGGAACCCACTTAATTTGCATATTCAATTTTGTGAACTGACTTCAACGTTGGACGCCGACGGACTCAACAGCTGAGCTCTGTACAGGAGAGTGAGACCCGATGTACAGCTAACTTTGTAACGGTTGGATTTAAACCCCATAAATGTATTACCAACAGATAGAAATATGGTACCTCGGAACCAGACAAACACATTCTCAATTGTTTTTAGTCCTTATGTACTGAGAGACGACGCTTTTTATATAAATTAACACAAAAATGGGTCAAAATGCATAAAACGTCAATTTCAATTAGGTAGCTGCTTAAAACTTCCAAAGAATAGGCTTATTTGATTCCGAGGTACCATATTTCTATCTGTTGGTAATACATTTATGAGGTTTAAATCCAACCGTTACAAAGTTAGCTGTACATCAGGTCTCACTTTCCTGTACAAAGCTCAGTTGCTGCATCCGTCGGCGTCCAACGTCCCAATATACTCAAGTTGATCTACAAAAAATGGTGTTATTATGTACTTTTTCCTGATTTCAATCTTCTTGATCAACACGGCTACCTCGAAATTCTATAACGTTGAAGTCAGTTCACAAAACTGAATATGCAAATTAAGTGGGTTGCCCAAGGATGCCAATGTGTCATCAGGCAGATTCTAAAACTACATATTCCACTCTCTTATATTCAACAAAAAAATCTTCTACAGACCATATTGCACGGTTCAGCCAAAAAACGGGGTTTCGCTGCCGGACTACATGTAGCCTAGAGCAGCCAGGTGTAAAGTGCCGCAGTGTTCCCGTTTCACAGTGTTTCCCGTCATTGTACGCTGCGAAACGAGACAGTATTGAATGGCTATTGTACGGAAACACTGGGATACGTGGAACACTAGAAAACGTGACACCGGTGAGACAGAATTCACAGCATTCTGATATTTATGCAACGTTTTTGACAATCGTCTACAGCGGGGAAGGATAATCATAGACAGGCACACTCAGCAAACGGACAAAAAGGAAGTGCAACAGTGAAAAGGAATGAGACTGGAAATTCCTGTAATCCATAAAGCATGCAGGGGGGGGGGGTTATTCATGGGTTAGAGTAAACGCCCGTCTCACACGTGTTGTCCCGATTCGTGACCAGGGAGGATGAGTTTTAGAGAAATGTTTATTAGTTCGACAATGCATCACAAAGCTGATTTTAGTTTGGTACACCCCAATGTGGATTATAGCGATTAGCGTGTCTCTCCCATATCAACCTCTCTCACGTGTCCCGTGATGCATTCTCTGTTTACGACAAAACGGGTGACTGAGACTTACATGAAGTTTGCCCCGACCATAGCATGTAGCCATGCCATTGTTAAGCACACACTCATCAAACATGCTAACCAAATCATTTATGTATTTTTGGAATTCTCCTTTAGTAGGCTTTTCTCTCCGGTAACGGTGACTAAAGTGGGACGTCACGCTGAAAGATAGGAACGGATTGAAGAACCACAACGCCACCGAAAAATGCTGAGTGTGCCAAACGCAGTTCTATTCAGATCTTGTCGGCAGGATCAATGCCTCAAATCACCACAACGACGATTACACCGCAGGGACGTAATTGGGGGCAGGGGCGGGGGCTAACGGCCCCTCGACTGGTCCCCCTCCCAAAATCTAGCTCCAGCCGTGCACCGATGTGGGATGAAACGAGACTTTCGACTCCCACTTTTGGTGGAGATACCAGGATAATTTCCATGAAAACTTCGGTTTAACAGAAAATTTCGGTGGATAGAGGGTTTGCGACGTCGTGTTTGGAGATTTGATGATGCTGCTTGACAAGACCTCTTGAAGAACCTCATGAGATCAACCGAACAAGACTAGCGGAAGGATAGCAGTCCAGCCCAGTTGATTGGAGGTTCTTCAAATGCGCCTGAGAGCAAGGTTCAATGCAGCAAGATGAATCGTGGATAGTCATTCCGAGTGGAACAAGACGATGCGACTGTTGTTCAAACGTAGCGGACAAAATTTATTTCCACAAATCGTGGAAAGCGTACGATATGGACAAGTTCCTCACCATTCTTTACGGGAGCCATGCATGTGTTTGTAGCCGCTGGAGAAGACAAGGCCACCAGTAACGACAGCAATTTTCAAGGATTTTCAACTGGTGGTTATATCCCTTACATCATGTTGCTGCAATGACCAGGCTTACCCTAAACCATACCCAGGTGAAGGTAAGTGGATTGGTCAGTGAACCATACACCATGTCACCTATAGGACATACATACTTACATGGAGAAAACCATTCCCAAAACACTGGTCATAGCCATTTTCTTTCACACACTTTTTATATTGTTGTATAATTTGGCCTATATTCTTGTGGAAGTCGTCCCGCGTGCTAGTGTCTGGCCGACGGAGGTAAACATAGAAAGAAGTTGCGCTGGAATGGAATCAAGATGCCTGGTGCAATGTGGTTTTTTCAAACATTCACAATGTGCCGAGTCTCAAAGGGTACCTTTCGAACACTCTTTCAAAGGTAAATGCCTACCTGTCGGTTGGGCTTCTCAAAATGGCAATGAACTTCGCTTTAGGGGTGAATTTTCTTGCCAACTGGGCATTGAGAAGCGATCTAGGGATTGGTCGAGAGGTGCGATTCCTGTAGAGCTGGTTCCACAGAGGGTCGGCCATGCCTTCAACTGGAAACAGAACCGTCATAGACCGTTACTAAGCACCAAAATGACAACGGTTTTGGGGGAAATTGACAAAAACCGAAGACGACCAATATCTGTCAGTCGTGAATGAAACTTCAAGGACTTAACTACAGATCACCGTGAGAACAGAAATTTGCCCCCCCCCCCCCAACGAAAGACGGGACTTACCAAGAATTTGTGACTTGTCGAACATACCCTTGAGGTATACGTTAGCCCCATAGTTGAGCATGGTTTCCTTTAGCCCCATGGCTGGAAAAGAAAACGGGGTAGTCCTCAACGTCAGTGTACTTTTACAAGAACTACAGACTTCGAAATATTTTTTTGTTAGAATTGACGCTTGTTCACCTTCTGAAGAAAGCCCCCGAAACGCCAACGCAAACGTCTATCCTTTTCTTCGCCGCTGCCCTTGAATCTCGAACAATGGGACTGGCGATCGCGTTGGTGTTTCGTGGGCCTTGCGAAAACGCTCCATTGTAATATACAGACCGTCATCTCTGCTCCAAAACTGCGCCTCTGCTCTCCATGAGAAGATGAGCTGACTGTGTGCGGTGATTCGGTAGTAGAGATCCTTATAGGCACATCTCTTGAAGCCAAGCACGTACACAGAAGGCAGGCACATCAGTTTCATCTTGTTCATCCAACATGGCGTCTTCCAAGCTCTGTGCGGTTCGACATTCTGCAAAAAGGTATGTGCATGATGGACCCAAAGTGTCTTGGCGGCTGAACAAAACGAAGTGAAGACGCAATCACTGAACCAGAGAGAACATAAAGGGACAGGATACGTACCAGGACAAAAGGCACCTCCTTCGCAATCTTTTTGGATATCACATCGATCTCCTCATCCGGTAGAGGAATTGTACTCTGCACCGCCGCATCAACCATCTTCCTTAACGACATTTTATATTCAGCTTGCGACATTTCGGTGTCACCTTCTTCCTCCTCATCGGCCGTGTTCCCTGAATCCTTGGGCGTGGTGCCTTTCGTATCAGAGTTCGTTGGGGCAGGCGCCTTAGCTACAGTCGCAGCGGCTTGTTGAGGCGAGGCTGCGGCGGAGGCAGCCGCAGCAGACACAGGAGGGCGTATCCCAACGGCTTGGGGAGTTTGTTGGCCACCGACCGTAGCACCGGCTTGCTCTGATTGTGACTGGACGAAATGGCCAGGTTTAACCTGCGCTTGAAATTGCTTAAACTGTTGGAAAAGATTCAATTGTTCTTGTAACTTTTGTTGCTGTTGGCGTTTTTTCACAATCTCCTCCTCCTGCAGAGCACGCGGTGTCCCGAACACAACAGTTTGAGGTTCGATAAAGGCGTACTTCTGATTCTCCGTGAGAACAGTCCGTAGTTTTAACTTGATGTGAGATCGGTAATGATCGGGCATCGATACAGCTATCGCAGTAATGACAATGACTGACACTAATACTAAACCAATGAGAGAACTTTTCATCGACAGATTTGAAAATGCCACGTCTCTTTTGCTGCTTTTCACACTAAGTCGTGACATATTCATGGTTTCACTTGATTTCTATGGCACCGTGATGATTAATCTTTCACCGGTAACGGTTCTTTGGAGTCTATGGCACCACTTTTAACGAGAACCACGCAAGATCTGAAAAGTATTGTTTTTGTTACATCAGCACGGTGTTATAAATACATGTATTCGCATGTCACAACTTCACAAAAACTTCTGCCGTCAGTTTGTAGCAGCAGCATCGAAACCTCTTCAAGTGGAGCAGAAATACGACAACTCAATGAATGTATGTACAGTACATGAATTGTAGGCCTTCAACCTTCAGCCTTGTTTCCAAGGGGATCAAAAAGACGAGAGCCCAAAATTTCTACATTCTGTGATTTTTATATACAAGATGGGCCAAAGATTTGAAGGCCGCTGAGGTCTCCACGACCATGTCCGAATATACCTCTCCCGAATGGCATTCAAGCCCAGAGCGGAGGACCTTGGCCTGGAGTCGTATCTCGCTTCTTCACAACCACTCAAAGTCACAGTAACACAGGAAGTGGCTTTTGAAACATAAAGTCCTAGTACCAGAAAAACGGCAGGTTAATGGGGACGAGATTGTTCAAATGTACATGTAGTAACCTAGCTGGTAAGATGACATGAAGGAGATAAAGAAGATGAAGCTTACCTGGTTATAATGACATCTCGAATACCATCTTCTTGAGAAAACGGCCATTCAACATCACATTTGTTCGTGTACTGCCTTATGCATTGATGTGCTGGACAACATGCGACACAAACTGGCCAGAACTGTTCACCACGTCGACACAAGGGTTCAATAGGTTTTAGCATTTTAGGTCTTTCTTGCGCAACTCTACGGCCTATTCCACAAATTTTGTGGAATAGGCCGTAGAGTTGCGCAAGAAAGACCTAAAATCCCGAAAATATGTCATATTCAGAAGTGGGCATGAGCCAAAGTAGTGTCAACCACACAACCACTGACCATGGTGGGCCATGGACGTATTACAATACCTCCATGGGTGAACGAACAGCACAAGTGGTCAAAACGAACGAAGGTTCCTGCTGATAGTAATTTACACACACCCCAAAGGAGTTCTTTGGAATGGGGACCCTACCCCACTCCCTCAATAGGTGTCACTAGTGGTTAAAACTATTGAAATGAAACTGACTTCCCGGTCTTGATCAATTTCCCACACAAAAGGCGTCCATTGTATAGGACCTGGTTTCGGTCTGCTGCCCTCTATTGTAGCTAGGATCCCTATTGTTTTTCGCTGCGAAGGACGTCATCGAAGCGACCCGCTCTTTTCAAAGGGGGTTAATCTTATTACGTAAGCAATACTTCAAGGTGAGGTGACGCACTGAAAAGAATAGGTGGGGACTTTTATGCGATCATTCTGTCTTTTTAGGTATATACATGAAACAGGACATTGTTACATTTGCAGATCTTGGTGTATCGAGTGTTATTTCTGTGGATAATGCCCGCTGTACACGATCAAATTTTTCATCCAATTTTCTGAATATGCTCAATAAAGGCCTACATGCGGGTTACTGAAGCCCCAATTCGCCCGGAATCTGAATTTCCAAAAAATTGGATGGGAAAAGTTGATCGTGTACATGTACAGCGGACATTAAGTGTCACGTATACATGTATTTTGCTGCAAGTGGCGCTCTAACTTCTAATGAGTGGAATGTGTGCCATATTGAGTACTTCGCCCGATACGAGGATATTGACGATCAACACCGAAAAAACGGAGGAGCAATCCAACGTGAAACGGTCTCCATTTACACCGAATATGCAAGAAATGTGGCAGTTGTTCTCAAATGGTGCTCGCCATCATTCAAAGATGCTCGCCGGACTCGGAATCCTCGGATTACTCCTCACAATTATGCAACTGAATCTCGCAAGCTTAGCGGAGCAAGCCGCGTTTCGGTACCAACGGGATGTCAAAATATCTAAAATCATCAACCTAGTGTCAAATGACTTTAAGGGAAGTTATAAAACGATGCCACGTGAGTTGAGGCGGATGTTTAACTTTCAGAATTACTCCGATGTGCCGGTGGAGCCGCCTTTTCGGCTGACGGAGGAGAAGATCATATCGGATTTACTTACCGCAGAACATCCTGAGGAGGCGGCCCTTAAGAAGGCCATGATGAAAAAGAAGGGATTTGACCTGGAGGTAACCCACGTTAAAGAGGTTATGTATTGGTGTCTTGTGGGGGAGCTGAAAATAGACAGTTTGCGAAATTCGCGGCCGCCATTTTTTTAGCGACTTGGCCGAATTTTCGAACTTTTTCAAATATAATTCGAATATATTTTATTAGCTGCTTGCTTGCTAAAATATCTTTATGCAATTCTAGGGGTCAAGTCAAGTGTAGCGGACAAAGTCGTGGGAAGTGACACATCTTCCATACATTGCCGCTTATTCCGTGTACATACATGTACACACTCAGTGCACTTCCCACGATTTTGTCCGCTATACCCCACTTGAGCCCAATTCTAGTGGCTTACTGTATGACCTTTCTTTTTTGAACGCCTCTGACAGTGTAAAATCTCATTGAAAAAACCCAAGCAACTGCAAAAGTCACAAAAAAAGATGGCGGCCGCTAATTTCGCAAGCTGTCTATACAGGGTCAAGGATACAGAATCGCCAACCATCGTTAACGGCACGGTTTGCTCCGTTACAGATGTTGATTCTAATACGTAGTGTTAACTGTGATTCACTCTAGATCATCGTTCGATACGGTGGCCCATAGAGCTCATTAATGAAAGATTTATGCATTTGCATTTTTTCTCGAGGTTTGATTATTTTTCTTGGGGGTTTGTAAAATTTTTATAAGTTCTCACCGCGGTGAAAACGTTTCCACCTCTTTGACAACATTACACCGGTGAAAACCTTTTTCCACCGTGGTGAGAATGTTTCCATCGCGGTGGAAACGTTTTCACCGCGGTGAAAACGTCTAAAGATGTTACAAACCCCCAAGAAAAATAATCAAACTTCGGGAAAAAATCCAAATGCAAATATTTTTCATCAATGAGCTCTATGGGCCACCGTAGTTCGAAGAAAAGTACGCCTCCAACTTTTACTTTCAGCCACCGTTGCCTTTCAACAGTGCTTGGACAAACCCCTGCTGGACGTCAAGAACAGGAACTCTGCGGTGCCTGCCCTATTTTTACATCATAGGATTCCCGAGGTGTGGTGTGCAGGACATCTACACAAGAATCGCTGCTCACCCGCTGATTGTCTCGGCGGCAAGGCAGCGACCGAACTGGTGGACGAAAGGCCGAGCGAGTTAGTTGTGTTTTTCATTGCTTAGGCCTATTACATGGACGTGTAGGCCCTAGAGAGGCCGAGCACCGGTGTTGGACCACCACGCCGTATCTGAATGGGACAGTGATATCGAAGCCCGGTGTTGACCAGGATGCCAATATTGCTTATGTCAATCTTGTTCACCACATGTTTGTCATCGTTTCAGAAATAGCAATGAACAACCAATCAAGAATGTACGGGATGGCAGTCAAGGCCTTGGGCGTGAAAGATCGGATGCAGATCCTTGGTGAGTTCACACAATTTGCAGACATGGCAGACGCGTTACGAGCATTTTGTTGCTGCTGCTGCACGCTTGGGCGTCATGCAGTCCTTGAAGGGCCGTATGCACCAACGAAGATTATCTTGAACTCAAGGTTGAGCCACAGCTTTTCAGTTGTTCACGTTTGCCAGGGCATGATGTGACAATGGAAAAGTTGTGGCTCAACCTGAGTTCAAGATAATCTTCGTTGTTGCACACGGTCGGAAAAATTGCGCTACAAAGCGCTTGTGGAAGTTGAGTAAGAAAACTCCGCCCGTGTTCCCGATGTTTCTACGTGTACTTGAAAAATTCCTTGGAAAAGCTGCACCGTATTTGTACAATGCTAGAATTCTTTCTTTCCTTTTCTAGGTCATGCCGATGGAACCGCCATCCTTCAAGTTGGTGACATCGTTCTCGCGGGACCAAAGCCATCCGTGCAGATTCGCAAGCCGCCTGCTGCTCCAAGGCTAATGACGCCCTACCTCATGCATAAGTTCAACAGGGATACTAAGTTCATCGTCATTTTACGGAACCCATCGGACGGGTAAGTGGACGGGTCATCCTTTATCTCAATTTAATCCAGGAAGCCTAAGAAATTATGTAGGCCTACAGCTATATGGAACCTTGGAAAACAAGGAAAAGAAAAGCACGCATGGAACTTAGGAAAACCTTTGAAGAAGTATACATGTACTGTATACTTCTTCAAAGAAAAAGAAAAGCACGCATGGAACTTAGGAAAACCTTTGAAGAAGTATACTGTATACTTCTAGTTGTATTACAACTATATGGACCCTGGGAAACCCAGGAAAAGAAAAGAATATGTAGAACATAGGAAACGGTTAGGAACCTTAGGAAACCTAGGAATAGGAAACAACATACTGACAATAGAAGTTTCCTTATTTGCAGTTTATTCTCGGCGTACCTCAAGAGCAGGAAGAGTGCCTCCAAAGACATACTCAGTGAGAAATCAGCACAGCTGTTTCATTATCATTCGTTACAAGTGATTGGTATGTACGAGGACTGCTTCAAGAAACACAACATCCGGGCATGCATCTATGATACTCTCTTAGCCGAGGAGGCGAGAAAAGCGGAGGTGAGTTTCATGGGCCAGAAAAAGGCACCAACTTCTACGCCGATATAGTAGCCTACATGAGTGATATGAGTTTCACAATCGTTACATTGGTTGCAAAGTGACTACATGTATACGGGTCTTCATGTGAAACAGACGTTTTCGTGTTTCCAGGTGCCCATCGCTGAATGGTTGTTCCCGGTTTACATTGGTGACTGGCTGCAGGTCTTCCCAAGAGAACAATTCTTCTTTGTCAAATTAGAAGAATACAGTAAGAATACATCTTCCGTTCTTCAAGACGTCTACAGGTTTCTTGGAGTTGGTAAGTAAAATATCCATTAGGCCGAGTATCCATAGGCTGTTCCCTTGTGGCATGTTCCTTGTTCCGTGGACCCGAGCCGTTAGGACAATTAGCTCTGGCCTTGTGCCCTATGGGAACTACCAGTAGGCCTAAGCGAATCAAATGTTAATTCTCTCTGCGATGCGTCACAAGGTCACAATCGAACAGGGAACACGGAAACATGCCACAAGAGAACAGCCTATGACGGCATGGAACCCAAGCTACTGTTCGTGTAAATTTCCGCAAGTCGTGAAAGGTTTGTTTTCCAGGAAACTTGCCAGGCATTTCTTTACCTTGGTCTCTCTCCTCTTTCCAGGTCCGTTAGAGACAAAACAATTAGACGTTATCGCCAAGGCTCCTGCGGTTAACACAAATGAGAAAACGAAATCCAAAATGGAACCAATGTTTGACGAGACACGGGAACGACTGGACGAATTCTTCGAACCCTTCCGAAACACGCTGGCGAACATGCTCGATCC
The DNA here is from genome assembly GCA_002633025.1 of Notospermus geniculatus. Taxonomy (NCBI): domain Eukaryota; kingdom Metazoa; phylum Nemertea; class Pilidiophora; order Heteronemertea; family Lineidae; genus Notospermus; species Notospermus geniculatus. The sequence goes on along the minus strand of NMRB01000935.1, from coordinate 42,238 downwards.
CAAATACTCGTGGTCAGAACTCGAACATAAGAAAAAATGAAGGAGGTGAAATGTTTTTTCAACTTCCGCCACATTCAACGAGGATTTGGAAGCCTTTCATATATCCTGTTGTCCTCGATTATGTATTCAGGGCCGACAGTCATTCCTCTTGCGTGGAACCTTTCCCGCCGAGCTGAGATCGCCTTATCGTTGATACTGCGTTCAATGCACGCCGTCGGTTGCACGCCGATGTGTTCGATACGTCTGCCATACAACAGTGAATTCTGCCAATCGGAAACTGTAACAGTATGTACACTGTATCTGCATTCAGGAAATATGGCTCCTGCGAGATGCAAGACGGCGTATGCCCAACGGATTTCCGATGAGTGGGCAACAGTCAGGAAGTCAGATAGGCCTAAGCCTAAGGGCGTGTGAACAAAATCAATCGCCGAAGTGACCCTGGGACTGTTCTACAGAACACAAATCGTTCTGGTCCTTTTCCTGAAAACCAAGATTTTACTACGTACGTAGTCGTGGTAATGAATATCGTAATGGTGCTGTGAATCACGTGCATTTTCCAGCTGAGAATGTTCGCAACCAAAAAAGAATTGTTACACAAAGTTTGTTAACGTTGTAAACCGAGAAGTGTTACATGGTATGCTATACATTAGGTGGACAGGAAGCGATCTATTGGGAACCAAGGCATTCGGGAAGAGGCACCACCCAAAGAAAATGTAGGGAAAAACCATACCTTCTTCGAGAGGGGGGCCGTCGGTATACCGAGTGCGCTGTGCATTTTGCCGAAGGACTCCATCATGTTTCAAGAGTTTTGACGAACACGATGGTTGCTGGACTGCGCATGAAGAATATCGTTCAACTGTGACATTTTCTGTGTGCGCAGGGCCCGGCCATATGCAAATGCGAGAGTCGTTGAATTAAATGATAAGCCAATGGGCCGTATTCTAGAAGCTTCCTTAACTCTAAGGTTTACCTTTAGCTGTTGTTTGCAAGGCAGAATACAAAAGCTTAAAGTGGACCTTAGAGTTAAGGAGGCTTCCAGAATATTGGCCTATGTTTTTTTTCTGAGTTCTTGCGCTGTGCACGCACACTTTTGTTGTACATATCGGCATTGGTTCGATTTCTGTTAATCTATGTCAATTCGTTCGTTTCATGTTCATGTTGTGTTTTTGCCGATATGTGTTGTTTTACGCACAGGCCCATTGGGTGGTCTATGTTAGTGTACCTCAATGAATGAAGACGCATGGTTTTGCACGTTCAAGTATTCAACTATGACACAAAATGATAAATGTTAAAACTTTTGGGAAACGCTGTGGGCGACGAGGTGGATTGTAAATCTGGAATAGAAGGGCCGTTACAGTCGAACGACTACCGGAGTCAGTTGCGAAGGGCTAATCGAGACTTGCACGATTCAATTTTCTGTTACACGCATACACTCTGTATTCATTTTATTATCATCATTTCATTATTCATTACTTTTCTATAAGCCAATCCCCCACTGTAATGTATAATTCTTTAATGTTTATATTGCACTATTTACACATGTATCATGAAAATGGAAAATAAATAGCCAAAAGAAAATGTGTCGCGCCTGCAGAACATGATACACTACCGGCTTTTTTGGTGGCGCCACTGTATTCAACATCTGGCTTTCAGTGGAGACACACGTCCAGAGATGTCGCTCTAAACCAAGAGACGGGAAACAACTGAACAACCTATAACATGCCGTTCAACCATTCGGACCAATTACTCATTTATTCCTATGTACAATAACTCGTATAGAAACTCTCACATATACATCATGCTCATGTATTTACAGAGTGCCCAAAATTACACACAAGTCTGCAGTAACTAACGAGAGAATACTGGCATTATTCACTGTAAAGCCTATCAAGAAATTGTGCAGCCAGACGTAAGACGTACATGTATTTGAGACAATTGATTTTGCCCCCATTTTGTGTAACCTGGTAACTCGAAGAGAGGAGGGATTCCCTTAACGACACGACATGGATGGGTTCCCCATTTCACCGCTAGGACTTCTACATGCCCGAGCAGTGCGACATCCGGAGCCAATCCCCTTGGCCCAACACTCTTGAGGACATCGACACAGTGCGGCGATTACATTCGCTTGACTTAAAAAACCCACTTTATCAATAACAGATAGCGTAGAAATACGGAGTGACTGTCAGACAAATCGATAGCTTTCTTTATGACTAACGACATACCCGAGTAAAATATACGTACTTTGAGATCAATCAGATGATAGACTAGTTCCAGATCGGACCGGTAGGAGGAAGTACAGTATTCGATCGGACCGGGAACCAATCTATATCAGACCAGTGTTTTTCTCTGCCTACCCGGTCTATTCTGTACCACTCATGCATAGTCTAGTCTACTCTGTACAAAAATTCAGTTACATTACACACGTCAAATACTGCACGTGAAAGAATAACTGAATAGACCTGTTAACATTAATTAATAATCGCAATAAGACCTCACTTAAACACCGGTTGAACAGAGTAAAGAACAATTTAGAGGAGTATATAAACAGCGCGGGCAACATCAACGGAAGATAATATTGCATAAGAGTATATATACAGATGATATGACGTCACGGCCTGATGCCCATTGACACGAAAGCAAATTCAATGGCGTCCTTTCGCTAAATCACAGTTTACTTCCTTTTTCAGCAATTCTGAACATCACAAACGCCTATAGACTGGTTCCTCGGTCCGCCAGTAGGGGTCCAACCGGTATTGACGGATTACCGAAAATGCGACTTCAACACGTTATCGCCAATTTATCAGCGAGGTGTAGGGATATCCCCGAAGTTTCGAATCACAGCGCCGCCTTGGGAATGGCCAGCCAATCAGCGCCATGGTTTCTTTGCTATATTTGGGCCGGGAACCAGCCTAAAAAGCGTCTTTTATTTGCATTGGTCATATTCTTCTTCAGAGCACCTCCATGTTCAGAGTAAGTATGAAATAAATCCAGAGGCTCAGGTAAAGACACAATATTCCCGCTCTGATTCAATGAAAGTAAGATTCGATCAAACATTTCGTCACGTAATATTAGAAACCTTTTTCCAAGAGAATCTGGTGATGTGTCATCATTTTTTGATAATTATCGATGGAATTTCAAATGATATATACCCTGCACGATTTCCATAATCGCCGTTACGTCCATCCATTTCACTGCTTAATCTGAGAGGTCATGCAGAACATTCATCAAGCACATGACAGAAGCAGCCGTAGTAGATCCCGAAATCCTCAAATCATGAATGTTTACACAAAGAACGAGAGATACATGCAGTAAATGCGAGATTCGGACACCAGACACCGATGCGCACGCGTATGATGACATCACATCCAGTCGTCCAATCGAAATCAATTATTCATATCACGTGAGCTGAAATCAGTTTGTGGAAGATCCGTAACCACGACCGGTGATTCTGCGTTCGAAGAAAGCACAGGCGATCGCATGCTCATGGCCAAGGTTCCAATGAATCAAAAACGGACTTTTAGACACAATATTTGTTACTTGCGCCGACAATTTCCGACGAGCCGTGCATTATGCAAAAACAGACACATTTCGGTAATATCGCTGAGTTCTACTTCATATAATGCTAGACATTGTATCACACTGATTGGTTCATGTTCTGCCGACACAAATGGCAGTGGACGACTAAGATCCTCGGCGCCAATAAGCATTCATGGCTCTGAAAACGAAAGGCCAAACCCCGGGTGCAACTAGATGAGTTACAAGCCGATCAGGTGTATCGCACACTGGCTCTCTGTTCCGATGTATCAAAAAGGCCTACATTACACACAGCGCCATGCACACACGACAGCATCAAGTCATTTTCACACTGCAAGCCATAGCAGAATGGACGAGCCAAGCAACTCCCAGAGTCGACATAGCTAGGAATTAGAAATTAGGCTTGTTCCACACTCACCAGGAAATCCCTGTCATGCCCACATTGCGAGTCACCCACCACCACCACGGGACGCACGTACACTACCTGACACAACCCTTAAGCCGGTGACAGACTGGCGCGTCCTGCAGGCGTTCCGCCAATCAGATTGTTCGGTAGGTGTTTCGGTCCATGTTACCGCCTCCCTGATTGGTTGAACGCTTTCCGACGCGTTCCTTACGCGCCAGTCTGTCACCGCCTTAAAGGCCTGTTTCCACTACGGCGGTTTCCGCAGCGGTTCACAGGCATTGGGAAAATCAACAGGCTGTACATTGTATCATGTTAAACCATCGAAGGATTATCCAAACCCCTGTCAAAAACGCACCGCTCGCCGCAAAATCGCTCTAGTGGAAACAGGCCTTTACTCTTGTGAGATGAAGTCTCACGGAGAAAAGCTACCGTGTATATGTCGTGTAAGCCTTCCTCATGCAGACTGGACATCAAACATCAACATACACAAGCTACGCTACATGTAGCTGCAAACCTGTTGCCGCAGTTCAGCCGAATTTGCAGATATCGTAACACACACGTGACAAACATACCGCAGGTACGTGCAATGGGGACATTTCGTTCTATACTACACAAATGGGGACATGAGTTACATTCCTGACTGTGCCACTTTACACACATTTACATGTAGGCCAATATGGCACCGCGTGTCCCCAGTTATTTGGAATCCAATTGACGTGGCCGTCACAAATCGATTAACAGTGGACAATAAATTCTGTCGTATCCAAATGGGGACATTACCTGCCAACTATCTACATTGATTGTGCATGGCGTATGGTATCATTGGCAGGCCTTCGATTGGGGACACCCCCATCTGCTGGTGGTCCACAGTTGGGTGGTTTTTCACACACACGTCCGCGATTGACCCCGCACAAATGCGGCCACACACTCTGAACACACAGTTTCACACACATGTCATTGGATACACCTGATCTAAAGCGCATCAGAGGGAGACCAGTGCTCTCAAATACCCAGGAAGGAAAAACATATCAAAACATTCTAAGCTTGTGCATGCAAGGAAGAAAGCTTTGAAGAAATAAGTATAGGCTATACCAAGTTGGAATGAAATTAGTGGCTATCCTACATGTATGGCCGGGCAAGCTGAAGCGGAATTTATCAAACCAGGAATTTACTGTGCAGAGCAGTTTTTACAATGCAAAGACAAAGATTTCCAATGCCAAAAAAACAATACTCTTGGTGGATTTTCCATGTAAATTTCGCTAATCCAGAACGCTTTGTACATGTATGTGAAGAACCGGGCTGCTGTAGAGTACATCGTAATTCGTTTTCATTCCAATAGATGGCTTGCAGATGATGAAAATCATCAGCGAGTGATATTTTGTTTTTTTAAAAGCACTTGATCGACAGAAGCGGAATAAGAGGTGTTAGAATGTCAATAACTAGCAAACACCCTTCCAAGGAAAAATATAAAAAAGATAGACTAATCGACAGTAGAAATTCTAAAGAAGAACATTCAAGTAAAGACCTCAGTTCTTTGGAATGTCTTTGTCCAGTGTTTTCTGTTCAGCCTAAACATAGTTATCTATAGTTTATGAAGCATAATTTGCATAGTTTTGTAGTTTATGGAGTTTCGTACTGGAGAGTTTAAAATTAGGCCGCATCGCCTAAACCACGGATTGCCAACTTAATTTGGGTATTCTTTGGCAATCATCATCTCTGTTATCAAAGCAGACAGTTCACGTGTAGAATTTGCATTAATTTTGTTTTTCGTTCGACATCCCGAGGCATGAGTGTTGTTACGATAAGCGACGAGAACAACATTAGCGAAGAGAACAAAACAAGCAACAAAATGTAAAAAAGAGAGAGAATCAAGCAGAGTAGAACAAGGAAACTCCTGCAAGACGAAAAAGGCGATTATTCGACTTCATTACTGATCTAAACATTTCATTTCCTTTTGCTTTACCAGATCGATACACAATCGTCGCATGCCAACAATGAGCACAGACTTTTTTTCTCTCTCTGTGGATCGCCCTGATTAGTGGGTTTCTTAAAGGTAGCGATCACTTCAGATACAACAGCTTCACTTACTTATAATTGAGATCTTCATTTCTCATGAACGGTGCAGAAATTTCGGTCGAAGACTTTCAGATCTTGAATAAACGAAACGTAGGAATAAGAAAAACGAAATGAAGCGAACACGGTTAAAAGCCAAGTTCCTGCGTTAGGATGCGATTTCAAAGAGCGACACCGTATACGGACAAGAGGTTAACAAAGGATTCACAGAGAGTTCGCGACCGTGAAGTTGTTGTCAACCAGCGTTTCCGTATACCGTATAGCTCTTTGTCATCGCAGCCTAAAAGTGCACTTGTACTTTGGATGCGTTTTTGCACCTTAGCACATCCATGAATTTGACATCTCTCCCAACGAAATTGATTAAAGTAACAAAGCTTGTTACCATGTCCTTTGTGTGCTTGTTATAAGACTGTAATTGCTTGGTAACACTTGGAAAAGGCGCGCCCCCGGTAATGCAGTGATGGAACTCGGCTTTAGAAATAAATGGTAAACTATGCAAGGAGGTCAGCGATATCGTCGATGAACCATTTGGCAGCATTAACGTAGGAGTTTTTAGTAATTAGATTAGCAATTAATAGAAGTATTTTTCCCACTTCCTTATCACGTTTCCCCGGTTTATTCCCTGATGGGTGAGATGTGTTAATTCTTTGAGACTGTATGCAGTTGACGTGAAAAAGATAAGAATGAAGAACCAAAGCAGGAGATGTGTTATCATCATAATTGTGACTCTAATGGACAGGTGCGTTCAGATTCAAGGGGCTTACAGGTCGACATCGCGTCTTGAAGCAACTCGACGGATCCGTCGCAGATAAAAAAACCACCACGCGCAGGTCGACATTTCAGCGATTGAGAGGAACTCGGAGCAACTGGCAGTTACCTCGAACAGCACGCTCATATCCATGCCCTCAGTCCATTCCACTGCCACCATTTTCTTTTTTCGGTATACGTCAAGTGATTTTCAATGAAATATCCCCGTTCAAGCAACTGATCAGTCGCAAGCAGGCGCAGGTCGACGGATCTGAGTGGAACTGGAAACAACCAGATGCCGAAAGGTAGAACATGGGGAACTTGAAGCAACTGGCGGCAACTAGCGGATCCGGCAGTTGCTCGGAGACGCAAACGCGCTGAGGTCGACAAAATCAGCAACTGATCAGTCATTCCGAGTTGCTTCAATCGCCGGAAAGCTTGTTGCCGCGAGTTGCTTCAAGACGCAATGTCGACCTGTAAGCACCTTTTTGTGAAGCGCCGTCACAAGGAATGATGTCGGTTAGCCGGCCTTCAAGCATTATTCTTATGGAAGGATACCTTGGAGTGCCATCGTTCTCGAGAAATTCAAAATGTTGATCATTTTCGCTACGAATTGATTTCCCAATGCTATCGGTCAATATTTTCTTGCTGGAATATGCCAATTTTCGTCCCTAACCACCTAAATTTGGCCCTGACCTCTTCTTGCATGAGTTCAAAGCACATAGCAATGAAAGCTAAACCAAATAAAAGGTACATGGTGCACAGCACCTGTTTTTCCTGAGATGACCATGAATCCATACTAGCGCCGGGGACGAAATCCCCAAAACCAATTGTGCTCAGTGTCACGAAACAAAAATATGAACCAATCAAATAGTCCCAATCTTGCTCCCATAAAGTGAAGAGAACAGCTCCACCGAAGATATACCCGGCCATGAGCATCACGCAGAGTGTAATAGGCACAGTCACTCGCTCGATTTTTTCGTTCCGTTTATCTGGCTTCACCTCGTGTTCGTCGTCGACATCGGTTTCGTATTCTAAGTCTGTTTCATGAACTATCACGTGAGCAGGGGCATTGAGCGGGGTGGTTGCAGCGGGCTCGATCAACCTATCATTTGGTGCCGCATGTTTTAAGTCTCCAGCGTTTACCAAAATTTCGCTGTGTCTGTTATTGGGACTAGGTGGTGGATCTTTAATAGAATGTTGAGATGACGATTTTAAGGAGCATTTTGAAGTTGTTACACTCAGCGGCGGTGGCTGTTGCCGTCGTATATTAGCCCGACCGTTGTTCCCCATACGTATCGTGGAATTCACCGATGGCGCTTGCTTGCCGTTTTTCCCTTTCGACTTGAAACAGACACAGCATAAACCGCAGCAAACTCGACTGTATAGAAATCTGAATATATTTGCCATGAGTCCTCCAACATTTGCAAGGCAGAGCAAAGTCAAGGGAATGCCGAATATCGCGTATACAATTGTCATGAACCGTCCCCAGGCAGTTTTGGGAGCAATGTGGCCGTATCCTGGAACGAGAGTGGAAAATATGTCAGTAAACCTGGAAAATGTAGCGCTATACTAGAGAGTCGTCAGGAAAAGTTTTCGCACAACACACTTACTATGCTTGGTAGACCTATTTGAGCGAACAACAGCTCTTGACATATGCTTCATACCAAAGTCGATAAAAACGAGCAAACAACTGCTCTTGACAAGTAGTGTTTCATACCAAAGTTGATAAAAATGAGCGAACAACTGCTCTTGACAAGTGCTTCATACCAAAGTCGATAAAAATGAGCGAACAACTGCTCTTGACAAGTGTTTCATACCAAAGTTGATAAAAATGAGCGAACAACTGCTCTTGACAAGTGCTTTATACGTAAGTCGATAAAAATGAGCGAACAACTGCTCTTGACAAGTGCTTTATACGTAAGTCGATAAAAATGAGCGAACAACTGCTCTTGACAAGTGCTTTATACTAAAGTCGATAAAA
>NMRB01000935.1:0-32944 GCA_002633025.1 Notospermus geniculatus | reverse complement strand
AAAAAGCAGTGAGGCGTTTTTCAAAGAGATAAAATGGCCTCAGTGGCCTAACGCTGCTGTCACAGGAACAGGGCTGCAGTGTAACATATCGCCCAGACCAGATATCACTTTGGAAATGGAACGATTCTGAAGAGAAAGTCAAATCTGGAAACGGAAATGGGAATGTCATACCAGCGGTACGAGCCGCGGTTTGTTATCAGGAAATGATATCAAATCACCATGAATCTCTTATGAATACATTCATATAACTGGCAAATGCACATTACACTTCTGGGTATTTTCTGATGGCTTTTGTGGGGAAAAACTGGGAGGAAAACCTATTCAATATCCTGAAAGGAAAGCCGTATAAAACCGAAATAATCCACATGGATGCATTTTTTATACGTGCAATATGTACATGTACAACATACACAGAAAATCATGGAGCGATAGTTCTGATTGGTTGGTGTTGCTTGAACCAATCAGAGAAAAATAAAACATCCCTTTGATATGAGGTGAAGTCACGTCTCCTCCGAGCTGCAATGACTACAGATATCTGAGAAATCGTCCGATGTGTCTTCCTTGTACATGTACATGTATATCCTCTTTGTTTTGAATTCGCCCGTCGTACAAAGCAGTGTTTTTCTTATGATAGATTTTGACCAATCAGAATGCTTCTTGTATTTTTCTCTCTCTTTTCAACTGTTATCCAATGGTAAGGCAGTATCACCATGTGTAATCAGCATAGGAACATGGCCGATTGAAGTGATCACCCTATCGTTTACAAACAAATGCATCGTTGTGTAGTGACTATCCATTGCTTCAATGAATCATCCTCCCACTGATTCGTAGTTGAGATACTGAACTTCACCATTGGAATGTGGTATATAGGCCTGTTTGTAAGTTGTCTCTCTTCACGAGAAGCATAGACGATGTTGCTGACAATGGACACGTTCGTTCCCAACACATGGTAAAAGCCGTTCCGTTCTCCAAGTAGAAGCAGTTCCTTAATCCAACAAGTTCATGATTCATGATGATTGGAAGGTGATTTGTAACACATTGTCGCTGTGTCCTACATCCAATAGGATTTATATTGCTTCACATGGGCCGCAAATGATCTCAGAGGTGTAGGTTAATCTAATAGACAGTCGTACATTCGTCTTGTTCACGTTGTTTACGGGAATTAAGGCCATATCAATGGTATCTTTCCTTCAATTGGCGACAAACCAGCAGATAACGTTGCTCTTAAACACAAATTAATACATGTACATGTAGTTTGCTATAAGGCTGGTTGGCGAAGGTGGGGTTTCCTAGCTGAACTTCATGAAACAAAATGATCTTTCTGTAAATATAGAGAAAAGAATCGTTTTATTGTCTCAGGTCAGGAGGTAATAATCTACATGTACCAAGAGTCTTGAAGTACATGGTAAGTAACAGCCTAAGAAAAAGGAATATGGATTTCGGGCTATTCTTTCCCAAAGCTAAACTGAATGGCTTCTTAACTGACTTGATTGGTCAATTAGGAACGCAATAGCTTCCTTAGTTCATCTCGCAGAAAAAAACTGTCGAACAGTTCGGATTTGTCGAAAACAATCCATCAATACATTCAAATAACGTTTTTTACCATTCGACCGCGGGTGTACTTTTGCGCGAAAATAATCTCTTCCCGACATCTTTGCTAATCTCTTCGTCGATTACTTTTCTGTATTTATTGATGGAATTTTAAGCCGAGATCCCCCTCCTCCTCAGACTCAAATCGTATATTTCATGATCGGCTCTGATAAAACTGGAGCAGTTGCAAAATTGTCCAAATTGAGTTCGGATGCACACTTTTGGACTTATCTTCTTACAGTAACCAACGATGACCGTGACGATATGAGCCAAGTAATTATTCCGAGGAAACTGAGAAACAGAATCTGTCGTTCGTAGATGTTGGCTGGGCCAGTGATGAGGAACTGGCTGCTTCGAAGTTACATGTCCCTTGAATGGTGCCGAGACACCGAGTCGTGGCAAGGTCAGCCAGAACGTTCTTTTTGATAGAGCACTGCTACTTATTCACGCCTAGTCGATGTCGGTAACTGACTTACTCTCCAGGGCACTTCAGCTGGTATATCGGTCTCCTTACGGGGGTACGTCGATACTCAATGACGGTCCTCGTCACCAGTCAGTGCCTCGTTGGCCTTGAATACCGATGGTGTTGTTCCAGCCCCTATCGCCCTCATTGTAGAACATAGTCCACACCTATATAATTCGCCATGTGGGACATACATTCTGCAGTGGGAGTGACAAAGAGATTTGATGTTCTTCCGGCAAAATCTCCAGCCTGTGGGCATTTGATAGGAAGCAGAGTCACTGACGACATCTTACTGCATGCATTGGACCTTTCGCTGGCGAGGCCAATTTTGTCACAAATGAAAAAGTGAGAAAATTGAAATGCACCTAAACCCAATAATATATACTCAATGGAAAGTTCTCATGCACGTGGTTTCTATGAATACCTACATGTGACACGGTTTATGTAAGATTTCAGGATTTGGTAGGTTCATCCTTGGAGGAATAAATCCTGACACGTTATTCCTCCAAGGTTCATCAGTTTTTGTAAAACTGCCACTGGAAGCAAAAGGGTTGAAAACACCTTTACCTATGATTCAATATTCTGCCAAAAAGTACTCAAAAACCGAAGCTAATTGCAATACATGTACATGTATTCGACCTCGTCTCTTATTAGATGGGCAATAAACCACGTATAATATAGCCCGTTTATTATTGTCAAAGAAAAGGTATAAATACATGTAGTTATGAAAACCATGAAGTGAATGACTTTGTAAACACGACGAGTATTGCTGTCCCCCGCGGGAGAATGGAGGCCAACCTTGGGGATATCTCTTTATTTGTTCACTGTAAAAACCATTTTGTCCACTACCTGGACACGTGGGTTTGAGATGAGAATGGGTCCATGGTACCCAGAATATTTGTTCTTCGAGCCTGAAACGAGGAGGTCCTTAGGTTCCAGTAACCCATAATGACCAGTTTCACCGGTCACTTTGGCCCATCTACTATTGCTGCTCATGGGTGCCAACACCCCACGGTAGCATTCGTAGATGGGCCAAAGTGACCTATGAAACTCTCATTATGGGTTACTGGAACCTATAGACCTGTCCGTTTCAGGCTCGAAGAACAAATATTCTGGGCACCATGGACCAATTATCCATTGAACACGTTTCAAAACCCATGTGTCCAGGTAGTGGACAAAATCATGGGTCTCTCGAGCCCATTCGTTTTTACAGTGTTCACATGATTTCCCATCGCTTGACGTAATGTATGTTCGATCGTATTTTCCCCATCATTAAATATAGATATGATTAGTTGAACCCTTTTAATCACGTTCTGAAGTCATTATGATCGCGATCTAATCTAATGGAAATTAATGGTATTACGGTTCTAGATCATTAGTGTTTTCCATGTTATGGTGGCGAGCTTAATTGACTCTTGATTGACATGCACCCAATTAATCGCCTTCATCGATCTGATTGGATAAATGGCTGGCCAGACGTCACGTGATTAATGTCATCACTTGGACAATTGAGGTAAACTTCGCAACAACAACAGATATCATTTAGAAAACACCAGATCAAAACTTGCTTCGGTGACAAATCAATAAAACATAGCAATTGAAGCGGAAGTTGATTGAAAGCTTACAGTCACATATTTAGATAAGATCACCGACTTCGAAAAAAAATCACCACTGGGTTAGCAAAGCAGTGGAGCTGAGGGGAGTCACACACCATTAACCTCTAGTCCACGGACCATTTTCTTGAAAGTATTAACAGTAACCACCCACATGTACCACCTCCGCCGCCAAGCACATTTTGAAATTTGACAAGTCGGTCGTGTGTCAATTTCTTCCAAAATATGGTCGGGTAAGGAACCTAGTCCCCATGACCGACGGCCTACGATTATACGTACGCAATGGAAACATCGGCGCCTGTAACCTCTGAGGTACCAGGTTCGCCCCTCGATCGGATCTGCTTCATGTGGGCTTATCGAGAGGGTGTCTCTCTTTGCCAGTGCCGATTCTCTACGGGCACTCCCGCCGGTTTCCTTCGATTTCAAAGTCGGCTTGACGGCTGAGGTAGCGTATCTGGGGGATTAAGGTATATCTGCTGATGATGTCGACATCCGTCTTTTCACTTTCGTTAATAGTCCGTCGAGACGTCAAACCGTTTTCGTTCCGACCGATCAATTACGGGGAAGTCATCATTTTCACTTCTGCTCCACCCAATCACCTAAACGCGGCTACTTCATGATTTATACGCCATATCCATTGATTCTGGTTAAGCCGAATTTGCCCCAATGGTACTCAACATGACAGATGACCTCATGTCTGGATACATATATATCACCAGTATCCTGAGGCTCTGCTAGGTGCATGACTCGTATATATACGTCATAACAAAAGCTAGCTCTATGAATCTCTGGCCATAGTCTTTACGGAGGTAGTTTATAATCCAAATGTAGACGTATTATTGTAGCCCTATCTAAACAAACATCTTAGTTTCATGGCGACAATTTAGATGCTGGCGTCGCACATTCATACCTCCTCGTGTTTCGACTTTGGACTCTCAAATTTGTTACGGCCATTCCAAGTAGATGTCAGCACTTGATAAGTGAGACCGAATGTCGTTTTGGGTGACGCTTTAACATAAACTGACTAAACGAAAACCCCGGAAACCAGGTTATTCCTGGGGGGCACACGTACGCCTCATAGGCCTACACTCGTCCCCAGTGTTTAGTTGGCCATTAGGATAGACCCACTAAACACTGGCATGATTGGCCCAAAGTGACGGATGATCAACAGACGGCGCTGTTTGACGAGGGAGCCAATCATAAACCATCATCACAGGTTTAACCGACGCCGCCGTAACACACTTTCTGATTGGCCAAGATACGTGTACAAAATGTACACTGCTGCATATTTCATTCTCGCGGCAGATCCCCCGAATCGGACAGTGAACGCCGTCTATTAGTGATACTTTGAGGATCGCATCAACAGAAGCAGTTTCAGAGCGCGGGTAAAGGAGTGGGTAGCGGTTTGAAACTGCGGGAGGAGTTTACGTCCTGTACGACATTCACCTTTTCGCGTTAGTGAGGTGTGGGCTGAGGTTACTGCCCCCTGGAGCATCGTATTCATGGTTTGTGGTCGATTGTTAATGCCGAAACGGGACAAAGGACACATCTATCTGAAAGCAATCCTGTTGGCTCCTTCACGAGCTCCCTTCCCGCCCATTCTTCCGAAAGCGACGAAGCCAATAATCGACACAATACACCGATGACCGATAAAAATGATGGTGTACATGTACTCTGACTGGCATACCTCCATCTTTCGTCCTTCTAACGATATTGGACTGGCTGAGAGTGCACGGTGGTGCTTACCCCCTTCATAATACATCATCTTTTATAAAGCTACCTTTGTTTACAAAACCTAATCCCAGAAGTTACATTCAAAATAATTTCTAGAAAATGTTCCGACATGATGTATGAGTTTCAATGAATAAATTCTGTGTTCAGATTTTACCATTGGGGCCTCCGAGATGAAGTTTTTCCACAAAGGAACTACAAAGAGATTAAAATATGTTTTCAAATAATCTAGTTTTATATCCAGATAGTTTTCAACACTTAATATCCCCAAAGTAGAAGATTGATTAGAGCAGTGGCAATAATGCCATCGGCAGAATATCTAACCCCAGACGCCCGGATGCCATTGGAATTAATTCCTATGATTTGAAATTGATGATAGTTTGCATATTGCAGTGGAATACTTTAAATTGTTCTCATACGCGCCGCACAAATCATCGAAATCTTTCTGCAAATTTATGTCCGACGATTCAACTAGTGAAACCTGGTTTAATACTTCATCCGATTCTGCCACCACATGACATGACAAGTATATTGGAAACGGGAGAATGAATCGGATAAAGTACAAACCAAGCTGAACACTCAAAGGGGCATCTCGCACCCTACGTTTTTCAAAGACATGGCATTTCGTTTGACTTCATCGCAAAAGCTATAGGGAGGTTTCGCAAATCTGACGAAACACAAAGTACGAAATACGAAATTGGACATCATTTCCATGACGTAATGTATTTCAGGAGATGGTTGGTACCACAAAAATCGCCTGCTGCAAGAGCGTCTTTTAGCGTATGACGTTACACCGAGAGTTACAGTGTACATGTATATTAAACTTAGAACTTTTCTTTCGTTTCCATTTCGCAGATACGAAGTGGAAATTTAAAAATTCAAGATACACCATAACTCTCTCGGTCCGTTACATGATATGCTAAAAGACGCACTGGCAGTAGGGACATTTGTGGTACCAACCATCTCCAGAAATACATTAGGTCCTGGAAATGAAGTTGAATTTCGTATTTCGCACTTCGTGTTTCGTCAGATTTGCGAAACCTCACTAATAGCCAGGAACCACTTCGGACGAGCAAGATAAGCTATATAGTACACCTACCATTTTGTCCGGCATCTGCACGCGCACCGCAACGAGGCGCGAGCAAAGAAACTATCATTTCCGTGTCATTGTTCAGTGGAATGTAATAATCAACAAATCAGGGGACAGAAAGAAGCAATAAAACTGTTGGTGTTATCTTCAAATGAAATGCCATTAGCCTGTCTTGCTCTCGAAAGCACTTCGCTTGCCAATTGAACGATAGTCGATAATTTGAAACCAGAAATAAATTAGTCCTTCAAAGACAACGATACGTAGGTACACAAGACAATGATGCATTTGGTGAGGATTCAAGTCCGTTACTCCAGCACGATGCACTCCACTTGACCCGAGGCTTGGACATGATAGGCAAACCGATGAGGCAGGAGTGGCACTGGATTGCCTACTTGTAACAAGACGCGAGAGATTCCGTGCATTTCCACACGACACGCTGCCAAGAAGCACGTAGCACAGAAATAGTTTTTTCGAGATTCTGTGCTGAACGATTGGAGTTCGTGATATGAGAAGCTATGAATACATGCGATGTGAGAGTTCTGCTGAATCAATGCAAAAAAGACCTCATCTGATGCTAACGCATTGTCATTTCAACGATTCGTTCGCAAATGGCCAATAATGCCATTTTTTAAATCGCCAAGTCAGGGATGGAGCCAGTAGTACATATAGCGATGTCTACACGAGCTTGGTCTGCTGCACAGTACATGTAAGTAAGAATAAACACGATGCCAGTGAATCGCCCAGCAAGAGCGGAAAACCGTGGTAATGGGTCCAGACTGCCTGGTTCCGGTCAGTCAGCCTCAACCCTCGATTATAAACACACCTTTATCGTTTCGTCATTAACGTCTGTCCCAATATCATTCTTGTCACTAACATTGGTAGCCGGGGACGAGGTTACTTCCGGTTGTAAAACGACTGTTAGGTTTGATTACCTTACAGTATGATAGAGAGGGTATTCGGTGCAGTACATGACCTACTCTAATCCCCTTGTTGAATAGAAGCCATTACCATTGGATGAAAAACTAATAACTCTATCATATTCACCAGTTTATTCTGTTTTAGCTTACTGTTGATAATTTGTGACTGGTTAAAAATACTGGCAATTCATTTATTTCCAAGAAAGGAACTTGGGTGAATTGAATAGAGCTATGAAAATGGTTGCTAAATTGTTTAATTACTCTCCCGGGCATATTACGGCGAAATGGGACAGTAAAGTGCTGTCGTTGATGATGCACTTTGACGATCGTAAGGGGCGAGGGGCCCCGCACCTGACCGTATAATAGGCGTCGGTTTTACGGCATATTTTCATTACATATTGGTTGCCGTGGGCTTTCATGGGTCAGTTCTCGGCCAAGTTTCAAACCGCTTGGCGATATTCATGGAAGTGTAAAATGACACCTCCGTTATTGGAAGTCCGAGACCGTTTTCCCCGTTCATCAGTATCCACAAGTGCCATGCAGATCGTTGGTACCGCAACATCAGATAGGGCGTCGTTCGCCCGTTGAGAAAAAGAGGAGATCATGGCGATGTCCTCTAGCATAAGTTATCCGAGCAATATACAAGCGTACACGACGACAGAAGCAAAGATTATGGACGTCCATCATGGAACATTTGACAGGCCAAAGAGAGGAGAACCAGTTGACCTCTAAAAAAGTTTATACTAATGACATGTAGACGGTTAGCGAGGTTTATGCCCATGTTATCTTCCCGTAAATGGTGGTAAAAGAAAAATTATCACAAGAAGCAATCGTAGAAAAAAAATGACAACGAAGTAGATGCAATGAACGGAAGCGCCGCAGGAGCGAAGACAGGAACCAAAAGCCCTAAGATTAATCTAAGAAATTGCCGACTGCAGTTAAATATCCGGACCAAGACGAAAGGGGTATCTCGAAGAGCTAGGAGCCAAGCAGGATGGGGCAAAGCGCCAAGAAATGTCATTCTCCCTGCCCGATTTCACCGGAGCCCGATGAACGAACGCCGCAAACACTAATCGATGTGGCCACAATAGTGCAAGTCGGGCGATGACTCGAGCCGGCTGTCGCTTTCACAACGGATATCTCCAATAAAAGTAGTCCCACTAGACATTTTTTCATGTGCAGATATGGCTATAATTCTAANAGGCGCTCGCACGTGTTTTACGATTAGAACTTGCCATGTTGAATTTTAGCTGAGTTAGAAACCAGCGTATTTGGACCCTTTAGGACTTATTTGATGGGATGATAGGGTCATAAACATGTAAGTGAAATATCCGTGTTCCGATTTGGACTGTTCATTGAACATAAGTTTGGTTTAGATTCTCAAAATGGTCGTGTTTTTGTCTTTGTGCAGATCAGACCGTCAGCGTCAATGATGCCAGATGCTTGTTGTACCTACGGACTCGATATAATAAAGCCCTTTTTTAACACGTTTATACCGTCTATCGTGTGTCATCCCTACAAGAACGGCGAAGCCAATAACATCATACCACTGGAATGGAATATTCTATACCCCAGCGTTATACTTGTGTCGGCAGTTACATGTAAGTATACGTGCGTACTCGATGTCAACAACGATCTTTGTGTGGGGCTCTTAATTTGTAACACAGGAAGTACGACCTGACAAACGTACATGTTCAACAGCCATTTTGTCGTCCACCCTTGCGACCACATGTCCGACGAGTGGTAGGTATAAACTGTTGCAGAGTTGGCACATGTCAGATTCTGTTCCACTCACATGCGTTGCCAATTTATAAGAAACAGAAAAACGATATCGAAATTATGCAAGTGAAAAAGCAGGCATGAGAATAAAAAGACCGTCCGGCACAAAACGCGAGTCGCTCCTGCCGACATGCTGCTTATTATTCATCGATGTGTCAAAGAGACGGACACGTTTTCTGCTTGTTTCGCTACCCAGACAGGATGAGGCGGTTTCTTATAACAACATGTCAGATCTGTAGTGAAATTGGCTGTTAATACCCCGTCTCTGTACGAATTTATTAGCAACGGGTCTAAAAAGACACATAAAGTTGCCGTAGTGGATGTGTCTGACGTACTAATCATCGTAGATTGTTTCGACGTCGGATCTTACGAGGCTCAAACGTACGTATACATACATGTATGATCAGTTGTTCTTTGGCACTTATTCCGAACATACGAACGAACAACCTTTGTCCACAGACTCATCTGTTCAAAATCAATTGACATGATTCGAATATCGAGAATAACCCACTGGGATTGGACAATATGAAACATCAGCCACGGTGAAACTGGATTGCGTGATTCTGATTGGACAATACTAACAGGACAAAGCACTTTAGATTTAGATGGGCAAAAGTGCTTCAGAAGGCAAGCTCGCTTTGATATGAAGTGTGAAGAGTCAATTTCCACTAAATGGATAAGTGTAGTTACACAACTTATCTGCGCCGATCAGATATCAGGACAAGTAGAATCAATATGTTTTTTTTTCTGTAAAATGGGTTTTGATGGCGATACCAGGTCACATATTGAACGATAGCAAATTTTAGTCACGCACTATAGTTGTCAGTCTTACTTATCTGAAATAAAAGATTATGTAGTGTTTAATTAACTGCCTATCATTCAGGATCAGGCTTTTATGACCTTATTTTCCGCCAAACTCGGCGCCTTTCTTGCGTTCTTTTCCTTCGTCAATTTCAGAACATTCCGGTTGCAGACAATAGGCGGGAACGACGTTGTTCGCATCCCAATCAAAGAATAAACCTGCTGGTAAAGCAATCAAGAGAATATAGAGGGAAGTAATTGTTCACAGCACGGTCGACCAGTTTCCAAGTACAGTTACCGTTTCTGTTTTCCAAGTATAGCCAAGGCATACCATGTACTTATTCTTCGGAGCCTTCTCCATTTTCGTTTTTACCCCCTTGCTCTCAGAATCTAACTGGTTTCAGGAGCAGCCTTGCCAAGGGACCCTTGCAACATCAAAACAAGGAACGTTGGAGCCTACGGCGCTGTAGCTACATATAGGTCAACATTCCATACTTTTCTTCTTCTAATTTTGGTTACGGCGGCTCCACACGATCAAATTTGTCATCCAATTTTCTGCTCAATAAAGACAAGTCTACAAATTCATGGTGAGTAGATAGATGATGCAGTGATTTTATGTCATTCAGGCCACACTTTTTTTATATATGTATGCGGGTTTATACATCGAAGCCCCAATAGGCCCGGAATCTGAATTTCCAAAAAACCTGATGAAAAATTTGATCGTTTGGAGCGGCCTTAGGCTGCCAACGCCAACAACAAAAGACTTGGCAGAGGAATGCCAAGCCTTGCTCCAATGGGCCTTGTGATTTGAAGAATTTAGGAAGATAGTACGTCGAATCAAAGAAAACCATACGTCGAATCATTTCACGTTTTTTGTCATAAAATTTCCAGTATATACATGTACATGCCGGAGAGCGCAATGTGTGGCGTCTGTGCATTTGCATGTTACTACCTATACAGTAGAAGGTCTGTTGTTCTCGACAACACTATGCCGTTCTTGGGAACAGCGCCATAGAGCACCGGAATTTCGACTTCAAGAACCGTTCTCCGGGTAAATCTCGACCCAGGTATTTCCAATGGTATTCACCTGGGCCGAGGTCGGACCGGAAGTTGAAGTTCGAAGTTTCGGTACAATGTGACGCTACTCCTGATGAGAACGGCAAGTTGAGTTCGGAAAGGACGTCACTTACCTATGGTAGTGATGACAGTTACAGAGTAGAGCAAAGCTCCGGCGAAAGACCATTGTATCTCCTGGCTGGCGTCTTTACCATCCCAGCCCTTCTCCTTGGTGGCTTTGTAAACTTCGTGCTGGAACTCGTGAAGGATCTCACTCGCCCCAAGTGTCCAATTTGGCTTGTATAAGATGTTTAACCGTATGGTCAAGTTCCATAGTCTGTCAACATGTCGCTGTCGAGTCCTTAACATAGTGCTTTTCTGCGACATTTCGTTCTCTGCCTCGAGACTCTTGAAGAGGAAGCCGCCCATTATTGAGTAGGCCACGACCAAGCAGCAGAGTCCGACCTGGGAGAAGAAAAAGGCGACGAATCTCTTACAGCAAGACAGGCAATCGTTGATCCGTTTACGGCGTAATCTTTCCTTGTAACCCTTTGTCGAGTTCGAGTTCATGGCTGTCACTCACTCGTCAAGAAACTGAAATGAACGAAATAGGGAAAAATATACGATAATTGCTTTTACAGTGTTTAGAACTTTATGGTAAAAAATTTGGTAGTATGAAGTAGATGTGCCTTGGGATCACGTTTGGGTTGGACTCAACCCGAGCAACATGTATTTCACAGCCAATAAAAAGGTGGGTGGTATATATATATCACTAATATTCTACTTCATTCTTTCTGACGGTTCTCGACTACATTTACTCGATTCTTCCACCAAAAAGTGAAATATCAGCCGACAGTTTCTAGATGAATGAACTGATACGACGCGCTCTACTATAAATTTGATATATCGAGGGTAATAACTGGAAACGAACATGGATTTTAAATTGGGAATTGTGCTTTTCCATCCGATTTCGAGAAAAAAAATAACAAATTGGTGTGTTTGTTGATTTGGTTGACTTGCTAGGAGTATGTCTGAGGTAGTGTAAAGAATTTGCTGGGGGTATGTCTGAGGCAGTGTGATGAATAATGTGACCGATCAACAATCGTGGAATCACCATCGATGACATGGGAAGGTGACACGCTCTGCTTCAGGCGAGACTATAGGATTACTGCGTTGAAAATGAAAGTTAAAGGACTGGGTTTAAAAAAGATAGAATAACGCTTTTTATTCTACATGTAAGTCCTGGTTACTTAATACTTTGTTCCGTGTCTACAATAAAAGTCGCGAAAGTGCACAAATACAAGCGCAGAAACTGATGCACAGACAAAGTGCGCAGTAGTTTTGAACGAATCCCGGTCAAAATGGCGTCCATTCCTGCCATGTTGTCGGGACGGCAGCGCCGCGGTCGTGTAGGCGGCAAAGAAGGGAACAGTCTGGTTACTCTCTGGTCTAAGGTAGGTTGCAGTCAACCACCTGCTACAGGAACGGCGAATGATGCATTTTTTCCAGGGACAGATACGAAATTTAGTTTTAATATAAATGGGTGTTGAAAAACACGATGGTTAAAGGTTTAAATTCCAGTCTGTAGATGTGATAGCGGATGTAAACATTAAGATCTTTGAGGTTTGTTACACCGGGTAATATCCATGTTTCAAAAGCCAACAGACCAATGAATATTCATTAAAGAGGCATGATAAATTGATTCCCAGTAAACATTCAATGGGTTTGGTTACATTCGATCTATCACGCGGGAAATGTAAAGCCCGCCAAATTGTTTTGACAATTATTTGAAGTTGAATGAGTTTGCCGATAAGGTCGGTCAGAGAAAATAATGTTGAAAATGTGAAACGCCGATAGGCAGATATTTTGTCGATCATGTGGATCAGATCTAAGCCAAGATCTTGTAAGCCAAGACCTCGTATCTATATAAAGATAGACTTAAATGATATCTTCAAAGCTTTATTCTGCGAATTAGTACCAGTACCCATCTTCCAAGATACGAACTCGGTTCGGATACGGAGGCGCTTTCCGGAAAGTCCGTTGATGTCCAATTCAACCTTCGACTCCTTATAAATGGGGTCTTGAAAGGCGTGCTCCCCGTAGACATTAAATCAAGGCCGGTGCTATTTGCACAGCATGCTGTGTAACTAAGGAGTGAATTCTTATTTACACAGCAAGTACGTATTCGATATTCATAAGCATCCCCGCCCACATTTTGCTGTGTAAATTAGGAAAAGATGATATTTTCACAGCGAAATTCTAGAATTCAGCAAAATGAGCCATACATTGGCCACTTGTAGGGTACCAGCTTGGAACGAATGCTACTTCGGCCTATTTCGATCTCAGTATAACGTTTGATTCTGTGCAAGTGCATGGTGAGGTTACGTCCCCTACGTGGACTCAGCCCAGGGAGCTCTAGGCAAACATTTGTCATCACAACCAGAGATGTTGCTGGAGGGGGCAGGGGCCAAGTGCCCCCCCCCCCCCAGGGGGTCCGGAAAAACGTGCTTTTCATGCACATTTTGACCGAAAATTAGCAAAATATGATCTTAGACACCAGACCTACCTACATGTATATGTGACGCATTCTGTCGGTTAGCGTCAGTAGGATAGCTAATTCCTCTGAGGTTGTGAGTCAGAGTAGGGGACGAGTCCGAATACCAGGGTGTGATCTTCCCAAGTTGTAGCCGTGTTTATCAGTGTCACCACTAAGAAAGGATTAATTAACCAACTATTCCATATGGAATTTCAAAGAGTCACAACAGTAAAAAGAAAAGAGAAAAGAAAAAGAAAGTAAGAAAAAAGAAAAAAAACTAAAAAGGACTACCGGGATTCGAACCCGCGACCTTTGGGTGACAGTCCACTCCATCTTTCCACTGCGCCAGTCAGCTGACTGAAGATTAAGCGTGTGAATAATCACTTCGTTGTTTAATACGCCCCGTGCATAAATTATCGTAATGCATCCTCATTATGAACCTCGCGTTTTCATTGGTTAGAATCTGCTGTGTAAGCAGTGCGAGAACTACTATTTTCACAGCAACTTGCTGTGCGAATAGTCACGACATTAAATCAAACTGTCGTATTAACACAACTCTCGGGAGCAGTCGGTTCCGGTAGCAAATTGCCTGAGTGTACTGTCCATTACTCATCGCTTAATGCCAAGGGCACATCCGAAGGACACCATCACAATTGGCAAGACTAATGGACCAAGAGCGCAACATCCGATCAAACGAACTGGTGTCGGCAGATATTTTGACGTAAAACGGATTCATTAAGTCCGATTTCGATGTGGAGCTCTAAATCTCTTTTGTGTTTTTGTCGGTTTGGGGTTTTATACAAATGGAAAGGACGACACTGTAACTCGTTCAGATGTTGACTGGTGTAAAAAGACGCTAGTCAACTGCCACTTACCCCAGATTAAAATCTTAGAAAAGATTATCCCGTTCCATGCACTGACCACAGATTAAAATGTTAGAAAAGACTCTTTCTGTTCAACTGACCACAGATTAAGATCTTAGAAAAGACTCTTCTGTTCTCTGACAATAGATCAAAATCTTAGAAAAGACTCTTCTGTTCTACTGACAACAGATCAAAATCTTAGAAAAGACTCTTCTGTTCTACTGACAATAGATCAAAATATCAGTTAGACTCTTCTGTTCTACAAGACAAGACTCCTTTGTTCTACAGACAATAGATCAAAATCTCAGAATAGATTCTTCTATATTCTTCTTACCGTATATCAAAATCTTAGAAGACTCCTATTCTGACACTTGCAAGACCCTGGACAGTGTTTGAGTTATCACTCCTTGCCTGTTATTAGGGAGTTTAAGAGATCACACGCTAACGATAACATTTACGTTAACGATATTTTTTGTACATGAAATACATGCAAGAAATAGCGTTAACGTAAACGTTATCGTTAGCCTGTGATCTCTTAAACTCTGTAATAATAAAAGAGTTCACATTCACTCTTGGCAGTAACAAAAACTTCAAACGTGCCGTAATTGAGGATCGAAAACGCAGAAAATGTATTTTCGCTCTAAATCAAGTTAATGACACCGTGCTATGTTAATCGGAAGCTATAACAAAGTAGACACAAACTCATGAGACATTTGCTTAATAAATTCAATGAATTTGATAAATAAATCCCACGTCTGTTTGGCGTTTTTTAGACACGATAAATCAAAATGGAGACCGCTAAAATTTAGGTCGGTTATTGGATTAGTCTAACAGAGAGCTATGGAAATAGACGCTTTAAATATGGTTACCATTTATCATTCGGAGATTGGATGAGTGATTTCAACCTTGTAGTGTCTGGTTAATGTACCAATTAGTCAATCTCAAAACACTGATCGACACATAAACGGATTTTTTATGTGCAGGCGTCAAGGGGTAAGCGTTACACCCGGCACTCGAGTTTTCTATATATTAAAATCATTTAATACTGACCTTGTAAAATTATTCATAATGTATATTTTTTAACGAATTTGCATCGTTGATTATGCAGTAATGCATTTTATTACTGACCTTNATACGACAACACTTACTCCGGTCGGCCAGTATAAAGAGCCTCGTGGGGAAAACCGAATTCATTTTACGACACAACGAAACCTCATAAACTCCTCCCGCAGTTTCAAACCGTTACCCGCGCTCTGAAACTGCTTCAGTTGATGCCATCTTCAAAGTAGGACAAATAGACAGCGTTAGCTGTCCGATTCGGGAATCTCCCGGGGGGAATCTCCGCTTGAAATCTGCCGCGAGTGTGCATATACCTGAGTGTACATTTTGAACACGTATCTTAGCCAATCAGCAAGTGTGTTACGGCGGCGTCGGCTGAACCTGCAATGGTGGCTTATGATTGGATCTCTCGTCAACCAGCGCCGTCTATTGACGATCCTTCACTTTTGGCGCCAATTACGCCAGTGTTTAGTGGGTCTATGGCCAACTGAACACTGGGGACGAGTGTAGATGTAAGTGGGGAACTTTAGAATCTACTCTTCCTAGGTTTCTATCCTTGAATAGTCATGACGTCTAATCAGTTCGTCTTGGTTGGAGAAAATAAAGAAACCGGGAGTCCCCGAACGAGGATTCATCGTCATTATGCGGTTAATTAGTAATGCTTCTAAGAGTATTTAAAAATGTTAAAGAGACCCATAAGCCGGTAATGACCATGGTTGATGAGGACGTGGAATAAATGGTGGAGGACGGGAGGAGATGACGGCAAAAGTTGCTTCCAATAATGATTCTATGCAGCATTTGGTGGAAGATAATGGCGTGCTTGTAATTTGTGGTCCTTTAGTGGCCATTAACGGCCGCTGGAACCATGGTTTCTTTTTGTACAATGTGCTTACGGGGTGAGCGAGGATGTACCTTTGAGAACGATAAACGAGGTCACTAATATCGGTCAGAATTGGGAAGGCGTTACTCCACTTCCTCGTGCGAGTGGTTGGCGAGAAGATCGGGAGCGAGAGATCGTTAGCGATATCGCACCTCGCCTGGTGTGCTGCCCGTTAAGTGACCACCAGTCATTTCAGTTTTAAAGGAGAGGGATACACGTTTAAGTGTAGATACATCAAAATCGCAGTTGTAAGACCAGAGAGGTCAAGCTCTGCCGGGATCCAGCTTCTCCTGTCGGTGATGGTCGGCACTGCTGATCACGGCTGTTGATATCTTCTAGTCGAAGTCCCGACGCTGACGCTTTTGATGATATGATGAAGTCGGTGGAGATAGATCCCCGTGACAAAGCCAGGATCTGTGACATTACAACAGCGATTTTGATGTAGTTTCAATTGCATTCTACCGTTCGTTTTACCATCAAAATGAAGAACAATCTACTCTTCATATTGATATTTGAAAAAGGCCATTCAAAGAGAGCAAACAAAAGTTGATCACTAAGAGACAAATACTCGCCCAAGGTCACGTATCTTTGATAGTATAAGCGCCTGATCACATAATGCCACGTATAATGCTATGAAATCAACAAGGACTTTGGCACAGCTTAACCACTTAACGGGATAAAATGGTAATCGAATCAAAGCAACGATTGTAACAGAAGAAAAGCCGAGAGTAGCTCATAAAACCAGAGAATGCACCAGTGTGGTCGATGCTCTCATTCGTCTAACTGGTTCACTTGATGCATCCATCGATATTCGTAAATGGTATCTTTTTGCTGGTTTCTGGTTGATGAGACTGAGTAGGTCTGCCGTTGGTCGATGATCTGATGTTGACTAGGGCGCTTGATCAGCTGTTCGGAGTTGCCTTGGTTTGATGCTACGAATACCAGCCCGAGTCCTCCACATTTCGGCTGTCAGAGTGACGAGGTGGAGACATCGGCGCCTATCATCGCTGTGGTTCAGGATTTGATCGCCACTCCAACCCCATTTTCTTCATGTTAAGAGTGAGTGACTCTCAGACATACATGTAGAAGGTTTACCTTGAGAAGGGTAGGATGCTTTTCATGGGCTATATTAGGCCACGGACTCGAGTTCTCCGAGGAGCCTTGACAGCCTAGTGGTTCTCACGTCCGCTTAGCAAGCGGCAGGTCCCGGGTTCGAATCCCACCCAGCCATATTGGATTAATCATCCCTGGCTCTTCACGTCCATCCCATAGGACAGTAAGCCGTAGTGCCCTGTACCTTGTGTCTTTTGCACGGGCAAGTAAAAGACCCCGTCCAAGTGAGGAACATGAGCAGCTTGAGATGGCCTCTTCCGTAGGCCTACTTTATCAGGGCCAATAATGCTATGGCTTCGGCTACTCAAGTTCTGTTTTGCCAGAATACGTCCTTGCCATGGTTTATGTCCTACATCATTTATAGGCTGTCTGAATCCTAACCGAATTGTGATGGACTTCCAGTCCCACATCGTCTGCACTCTCAAACCAGTTGATGAAATAAATTGGTTTTCTCTAGTCCCAGTGAAATGTATGGCATGAACCAATCATGGCATTATAAATGGGTCACACGTGACTGAAAACACTCATCCTTGAGACGCATCGGACAGTTCTATTGCTCATACATTTCATGTACTTGGGGTGTAATCGACTGCTTAGGCAAGGGATTACACCAGAGTATGGTTAAGTCGCAGTTCCTCTTAATGTCATACACATAAGTTACGAGCAACACTACTGTATTTGAGACAAAGATGCTGTACACATTGGTAACCACAACAACAAACAGTGGTTTGGGAAGAAATATCTTGAGAATTGATGGAGTCGGCAAAAATCTAAATGATCTTGACTGGGGAAAAAGACGCAAGCTGCATAGTCTCCGATGATAGTACGCACAAGGGAGCGACGTCTTCTCGACTGGCATTGGTGCGTATCAGCTTGAGTGTAAGCTCCAAATCTTCCGTCAAATACCTTGGGGTGCTTTTGCCAAGAAAGATAGCTTGAGGCCTGCTAGAATGTGTGTTACCACTATTCAGGAATACGTAGATTGTGCAATATCACATAAAGGTATCGAAGGGAAGCCCATGGGAAGATGGATGTAAGTGGTATTAGATAAACGATAAAACAGCAAAATGCAAAGATTCCTCGGTCTGGAATATCCAAACCTCCACCGATTATCAGCGCGTTAGCAATGAAAGGCGCCAAGTTTTTCCCCACGATTCCATGTTTTTAATGTTCCTGCGAAATGCGCTCAGTGACAGGTATGCCAAAGCATCAATGACGTCATAAAAAACAACGCACTTCTGCCGTGCATTTCACACCATCCGTTCTACGTCTGGTGTCAGTGTTTTGATTGACGTGTTGTGTTATTTTTGCACTGCTAGAATGAACTACAGACCCGATTTACGGTCATGAGCGGAGTACGCATCTCCGTGTATAAATGCACAGTTCGAAAAACGATCTCACAACACTGGGGATAGGTCCGTCTAGTCCTTCCATAATCACGTGATTGTCCGAAAAGACGCCGATGAAAAACGCGTTCCATTCAACAAAGAGCAAGCAATGGGTTTTCTAACCAATCAAAGCGCTCATCGGCTGCTTCTCGGACGACCACCTGATGGACGACAGGGACTACCGATCTTTAGTATATCACTTCTACCAGTGAGACCTACCTAATCCAGATGTCATGTCTTACTGCTGTCGGTCACCAGCTAAATGGTAAAGCTACATCTTGTAACCTTTCACTGCACCCGTTCACCGGATCAGGTCGATTCCTACGATCTCCTCTCTTACGACTGAGTGCCCGATGATCTTGATAATGGTCGCGGGAATCTCCTCGTGGGATGTCGCCGTTATCAGTCAATGCACCGTATACTCACTAATGGTAGAGACAATTCGCCGTGTTGTTCAGCTGCCTGATATGAAATCGAAACTGTACCTCGACGGGGACTGTTTCTTAATCTGTACTTAATGCGCTGCGCAATGTTCAGGTCCAATTTGCATGCCACAGCTTTTTTTTATAAGTATAGCACTAAGGAATGTTTTTATAACTATAGCACTTTAGATGGGATTTGGCCTAGTGATTCATTGATTGATTCGAATCTGGTAGGAAGCGATGTCTTTCACCTTAGAAACCCGTTTCTATTTCATGTTCTATAGCACTAAGGAAGATACATAAGCACTAGGCTGAAACACGATATATTCCACCTGCTGACATCACCAGCATCTGAGTAGCCACCTACCTCGCCGGGAATATCAGTCGGCAAAAAATTAGGATTGCGCGAGACTGAATACATTCTGGCAATTGGAGCGACATCTCTGAGGCGCACCGAAAACTAGCTTTTTTCATAATAGGCATCCCAATTTAAACACAGCCCTTGCATTCTGAACAACTTTCGTTTTGACGCGGTCGAGACGGTCTTTGCGTACGAGGCCGGTTACATCGAAACGAGCGAAACCAAGCAAGACTTATTCCTCCCTCGGGTAAAGATGATCTAGCTTTGTTCTAGTAGTGTAGTAGATTGATATACTGTCAACGGCTTCAGTTTCGGGCTCGAAACGGCCCACCACGATAGACTTGTAGGATAATCTTTTGGTGCAGTTGCGTACATTTTTATTCCGCTTCCATTGTTTATGCATTGTAACGACAACTGAGAGTTTTAAATTGAAAATACGAAGACAGGAATGAATATTTATGACATTGTTGTCAAATTGGATAAAACCACTGTTGTTTATTGAGTGGATGAGATCATGATATGTCGGCAATCGTGACCAGGACGTATTACATCATTCTTTGTTAATCATTGTTTATCGTCCTTCCTGCTACCCTCCGTTTCATCACAAGCCTACGAGTTGTCAAAACCTGTCCTAATTCGNTGATTCATTGATTGATTCGAATCTGGTAGGAAGCGATGTCTTTCACCTTAGAAACCCGTTTCTATTTCATGTTCTATAGCACTAAGGAAGATACATAAGCACTAGGCTGAAACACGATATATTCCACCTGCTGACATCACCAGCATCTGAGTAGCCACCTACCTCGCCGGGAATATCAGTCGGCAAAAAATTAGGATTGCGCGAGACTGAATACATTCTGGCAATTGGAGCGACATCTCTGAGGCGCACCGAAAACTAGCTTTTTTCATAATAGGCATCCCAATTTAAACACAGCCCTTGCATTCTGAACAACTTTCGTTTTGACGCGGTCGAGACGGTCTTTGCGTACGAGGCCGGTTACATCGAAACGAGCGAAACCAAGCAAGACTTATTCCTCCCTCGGGTAAAGATGATCTAGCTTTGTTCTAGTAGTGTAGTAGATTGATATACTGTCAACGGCTTCAGTTTCGGGCTCGAAACGGCCCACCACGATAGACTTGTAGGATAATCTTTTGGTGCAGTTGCGTACATTTTTATTCCGCTTCCATTGTTTATGCATTGTAACGACAACCGAGAGTTTTAAATTGAAAATACGAAGACAGGAATGAATATTTATGACATTGTTGTCAAATTGGATAAAACCACTGTTGTTTATTGAGTGGATGAGATCATGATATGTCGGCAATCGTGACCAGGACGTATTACATCATTCTTTGTTAATCATTGTTTATCGTCTGTCGTGCAACCCTCCGTTTCATCACAAGCCTACGAGTTGTCAAAACCTGTCCTAATTCGTTTGGATTTTTGCGCCGGAATGCTTCATCTGTCACCATTTTTCTCTTTCTACGCCTGGATAATTAACACGAAAAAGGTTGTAATGAAAACAATTTCATTATACATTCAGACGCTAAATACGCACAAAAACCGATGAATTAAGCGACATCCGTCCACCAGCTGTCCACAAATCGTCGAAAATCCGATACGTTAGACAACATAACAATGGTAACCTGGCACCGTTTTACGCAACGCTGACCGCAGTGACCTATAAGTGAATTTCAAATCAATCGATTTGCATAGATTTTTACCGGATTATTCCGCCGAGAACGTGCCAATTTCAGCGATAACGTTTGGTGTAAATTGCAGCTTGCCACACGAAGCCCGTCTGCTCCTGATAAATAATAACTATTATCTTGCACGCGATGCTGCCGTCACGTTCTCTTTTATTCGAAATGTGACGTTCTCAACGGTTTGTCAGTGAAGCGAGATCTCGCACATGACGGGATCTTTTCGTGAACATCTCTGTGTCGCTTATGCACTGAATGGTGCATTAAAGGCACACATGCACTGGGGATTACAACGATCCGGGATAAAGTCAGTAAAGAAACACAGCATTGTGAAGGTTCATTCATCATGGGATGAAGCAGAGATGACGGCGTAGATTTGCACAAGTCGGAAAAATCCCTCTTTAACGAGCCGAGCTGCACTTTGATGAGGAGAGCTTTCAATTTCTGTGAGAGTGACACAGTGTAACCTCACCGCCGCTTGTCACAAAACGCCACATCCCGAGGTGACGTGTTTTGTCACATGGGAGCACCCCAACAAGGAAGGGTGCCATGGAAAATTCGGTCATTGTGTCTCACAGGTCGGCGCTAGGCGGCGCTCGGTATGCACGCACCAACCCGTGTCCGCGCGCGGCGCAATCACACCAAAATTTGTTAGTTTCTAAATACGCGAGCCAAATCACAACTTGAACTGGGTAATCACGTGATCTACTGCGCCACGAACGTAATTCCTACGAAAATAGCGATATGAGGCTTATTGCTTGCAAACTTTGCAAATAATTGACTGATATTTCATTTCTGATGAGAAATTGTCATAGATATGACATTGTTGAGAAGAAAAGGATGATATTTGGGTTATGACCCCGACATGGACATGAACGGGGGAATCGACCGCCATCTTGAAAATGCAACAAATAGTCCCAAAAATTCCCATGATGCTTTGATCGCGCGGTGACTGGTCAGTGCGAGGTACGGGCGCCACCTGTCGTGACAATGAAAATTCGGTTGTATACTACTTCGTTCTTGTACCCGTTTCGCAGTTGTTTGATTTTCTAAGGCCGCGCGCACACTGCAAGCGAAATGGCGAAGCGAAGGAAATTTCGCCAACCGATGTGGCGAAAACCCTGGAAGCATTGGCGTGTACAAACTGAGAGCAATGCTCATGAGCGAAGATAGTCAACCTGAATTCCATGCTTTTTCCGGGTTTTTTTTCGACGGCGGTCTCTAGCCCGAGGGTTGCTATGAAGCAAATATTTGCCCTTAGGGTGCCATAAACACAAGCACCGCCAGGTTAAATTGCAGCCTGCTCGATCACAGCGAACGCGTGCAGTGATGCAGGAGTGCTGGAGTGCAAGAGCGGGACATGCCTAATGATAAAGTACAAGAAAACGATTAGATCTTCATTATCAATTCCTCTTTCACGCATAAACAAACGAAGTGATGAAAATAAACGGCGTGTATTCCCATCCTTTCTCATCTCTGGTTGCAAGGTCGGGTCGTGTACTGTTACCCATCCCCAAAACAACCATTTCAGAAGTTTTAATGCACTTTCTATAAGAACGGTTCCATAAAATCTGCGTTATAATCGACACCAGTGATCGCGATGGAGTCATCCAGTGCCTCCACGCAAGCGATTTCAAAAGAAAACCGAAATTTATGATGAAATAAACGTCACTTCATACGGCATTAAAATCTTCACGGGACCCACGAGGTTTGAATTCGTTACGATTCATTCTCTGATCCAAACGCAATGCCAACACCGTTCCTCTGAGCCAACAATAGAGCGGTCTTCCAGTGTTGACTGACGCAGTAATCGGTTATAAACAAGTGGACTTTTGCTACAGAGATATCCATCCTTATAGCCGATAAGTGGAATCGAATTCTGCTCAAGATAACGGCTTTTTGACAAAGGAAAGTGATTCATAATTCATACGATGATTCGATATATCTTCTGTGGAAAATGAAGCATTCTTATGCCAAGGTCAGTTGACACAAACTCACCGTCACCCGATGGTTCATATCTTACATTTTGGTCAGCGCCGGAGGATCAATTCAATTAAAAATGGCCTCCACTAGTTTTCTGAGATGCTGAGTGACACAGTACAAGTGTCCAGCAAAGCCGTCCTTTTGTACTTAATGTACCGTACGCAAACCTGCATTCTGATAGGCGACGGCGTCGAGCAGACTCGGACAGAGATAATTTCTACCATAAGCGCAAAATCGATGTTTTTTGCAGCTGACACAATGATAAGATCGTTTCTTCTGAACGTGCATATGACCATAGCGCCATACGCCGCCGGTCACTTATGTAGTTCGAATGATAAGCATGTACCGTATCAGCTTTTTTGGAAACACGTTTACTTCGCATGACGTCAAATGGCGAACTCAGTAAGTCCGTCAGATCTGACCACAAATTGAGTCGTGTGAGGACAGGAAGAGGATTGGTCCATGGGCCAGTGGTCGACCCCTCCCCGGGATTTTGGGACAGTAGTATTTCTAGGCAGGGTGCCCCTTGGTATTCATGAATCTGCTTGTCTGCAGCGAAATTAGCGGTGGGTAAGTATGCCAGGCCAATTCAAAGTTGGGTGGGTCGTGTAGATGACCCCTTTCGGCCACTACTATCGAAAATTCCTACAAATTTTTGTTAGCATATTTTTGACCAAAAGTGATTTGAAGAGATTAACACGCGGCAGTCATTCCAAGTCAACATAATCATACCTCACATCGTCAACATGGTCAACGTCCGTTCCCCGCTTCCTCGTCCTCGACCCAACAACCCCCTCGTCCCAAAAAAATGGTATGCGGCGGTTGAAAGAAAAATCTGTCATAGAACCCCAGCGCTGATTAATCGCGAATCGATACGCCGACCACACTGCGAGTATTTCCTCGGCTTTTAAGATTTACAACAGATCGTTTGCCATATCGTCGAAATTCGAATCTGACATTGATTTCGCATCGGGGGATCTCGGGAACTGTCGAAGGGATCAAATAGCTATACAATGACCGAGAGGCATGGTATCGACGATCAATACACATTAGGCTTCTTTGTCAGCCATTTCCGCCCAATAGTCACCACTAAAAGCGTCGATTTTATTCCTGTTGCTGTTTTTCTACTCAGATGACCAATCCGCACTTTAAAGAAGAAAATATGAGAGCCAACAAAAGGTAGAACCACATACGGGCATTAATCCGAGCGAGAGAGACTGTCTGCATCTCAAAATACAAAATCGACTTGCCTTGCATACGAAATTTCTCGTCGACAACGGCAGCTGTTACCAGCGGTACATTTGGTGAACATATACGTACGGTTCATTTTCCTAACGACGCAGCAAGTTGAAACAATTTCAAGAAAATAGCCTGCACATCAGAATTATCAATGAAAGACTAAAGTTGAAATGTACGAACGAGTGGGAGAAGGCAAGATGTTGAGAATTCTATAAATCAACGTTTGGCACAACTTCACTCGGTCAATTTGAACTTGTTCATAGTGGACTCCCTCAGGAAAACCGTCGAGGATGAACATGATGCTTGTGAAAACCAGTCGGCAAGGGCGGAAAATCGCTGTCATGGGCCCAAGCCCAAGATAATCATTTAGAACAACTGATCAGTTCCGAAAATGTGATATTTCCCACCAAACGTTTGCAGAATGACCCCAGAAGCAAACAGTGCGTGGACGATAGTTTCTCCTCTAAGACGTCCATTACCGTGAAGCACGAACGCCTACTAATTAAAACGATCAAGCCTACGACTGAAGACAACGCAACCGATTGGCCGTCACAGCTGACGCTTTCACAAGCAGGATTTAGTACTGTACACTAATCACTTGGAACTTTTAACTAATGGGAAACTGGCAATGGGAGACAGGACTTCAGAGCTCCTGATCAACACTAGGCATTTCCTAAAACCTGCATGTCATTGGTCCATTTGGCACAATGATCCCAATACATATTTACAACACGTGGGCTGAGCTCGAATATTGCCGAGTGGCCTTCTTGAAGTGAAAGTACGGTATATCGATAAAACGTATCCGCCTGTTGCTGTTTGTGCAAGTTTTTCATGGATGATATCTTACCAATCGAAGCAAGCAGAGGTCTTGGACCCAATATCGACCGATCAGAACAAATCCAATTGATTTGACATTACCAATTATCGTCCAGATTTAAGACCTGATTAATTCGTCTCTAATCGCTGATCATGGCTGGGATTATCCGGGCATCGATCATGTTGTGAGAAAATAGATCGGTTGCAATATCGAGGGCTCGACCTGATCGGGCCATTCTTCCGTGATTGGATATTGTTCACATTCGTCTGAACACGTTCTCAAGCTTGAGAGGTAAATATCTACTCCACTTGGAGTAGAGGTCTTTGCACTTGTTTTGCCTTGTCAGTGCAGTGATCAGAAAACCACTTTTAACAGACAATTACGTCACCCATTACATCTGACTGATATCGAATCCATGCCAATGACCCTAAAGTCAGTGACAGACTGACTACCCGTATGCGGCGTGTAACGACATTTATTTTGGTCCCAGTTCGTCCCCTACCTAAAACCTGCCGCAGTCTCGGTGTCATTGGGTAATTTCAAAGTTGGTTTTAATACCGGTTTTACAATGCTAAACCGGTGTTAAAACCAACTTTGAAATCACCCACTGTCCTAGTGTATCAAACCCTTGTGAAGGATTATGTCGTAATCCTCACCATAACCATTGACAATGCATGGCTTTTGTACTCAGAAGACTTCCGTCCCAAAAGGATTTTCTCCTAGGTAACACACCGGCGTCTATTTTGCTCTCCGCGTTTATTTCGGTCCCGAACGAGTCTATTTTGGTCTGTTTTTTATTGTTTTCAAGTCCTAGGCGTACTGATGTTTAGGCCCAGGGCGACAAAAAGATGTAATACAAAATGCGCTGCCCATGCACGCCAGTCTGTCACACCACATTCGTGTTAGCATTCTCTGGCATGCAGTCGACGGCCAGACAGCTTTGATGGACGACTTAATCGTGGGTTTTGTGGTTTCCTGGTCACCGCAAATGACCGCCAAGGTTAAAAATCTGTCCTCTAACGGATCTCGCATTATGCAATCTACTCAATAAATGACATAAAACCAACCAGAATCAAAGATAGATCAACCACTACACAAACATCCGAAAAACGGAAACGAGTTTCTGCTTGAAAAAACAACATAAAAAATTTGTTAACTTTATGCATTCTCATGCATAGTGAGGAGTGATCGATTGGGCAACGGAGCCAACTCGATTGGAAAAAATCTGCCCATCATGTAGAATCCTCCTCGTAAAAGGCAATACTGCAAAACGTCTGCGGAGTATTTGGTCTAAACAATGCCAGACACAATCCAACGATAATATCCGGCAATATAAACAGGAGAATGAGATTATAGAAACAATTAAATTCCCTCCGACGGACTTGGTCTGTCAAATGTATTGTTCGTCTGCTTCATAAACGATTATGAAAAGAATAAGCGAGGGATTCTTTTGAGGGTCTATGCTAATCTCAACCACTTTTTCATATTGAAATTCTTTTACTGTCCCGTTTTGTTAATTTCATTCAACGTCAAGAAAATGTACTTTTGCCAATTATTTTGATGATTTTTCTTTCTAATGGTCGAGCTCCCGTATCGATTGACTGTCAGTTTACGTGATAATTACCATTCAGTCTAATTGAGTTTCCCATTTGATAACTAACTTCCAAACTGTCAAAATTCGTTTCAAACAACATCGTGAAATTTCTCCTTGTCTAAAGTATAAGCATCATTCACTTTACTGTCATGCTCACTTTTTATAATTTTGTGGAGCTCCGGCCGGCTTCTAACATTTAGTGATAATTTGAAATTTAAGTACCGGGCTCCGCACTACCGGTTCAAGATTCTGAATTCTTCCGCTTCGTCAAAAAATACCAACAAATCATAATAATTATAGACTTGGTAACTAGTGCTGCCCGATGTAAGTCAATACACTTGCCTGTGAGTTGTTTATCCCCAAATTAAGACGTTACAAAGTGAAGCCGTTGAAAGCCACAAACTCCAACCGTTGAGATGCGAAGTTAAGAAAGACGTTG
The DNA here is from genome assembly GCA_002633025.1 of Notospermus geniculatus. Taxonomy (NCBI): domain Eukaryota; kingdom Metazoa; phylum Nemertea; class Pilidiophora; order Heteronemertea; family Lineidae; genus Notospermus; species Notospermus geniculatus. The sequence goes on along the minus strand of NMRB01000935.1, from coordinate 5,506 downwards.
GGCGGCGCTGCAGTCGTACAGATGATCAGAGCCTCCAGATCGCGTTACGACAGCAGCGCCACCCAACGTCTTTCTAAGCTACGCCCTCTTTATCACATAATCTGAAGAACATATCGGACCCGATCGAGATCGAACCCCTGAACCTCACAAGTGGCAGGCGTCGATGTTGCCACTACACCACTCTGACAATTCTGCTGATTGAGGGCTTGTGGTTTGTTTACCAACAAATTAACGAGACTACAGTGTTGTGGCAAGTGTAAGCATGTGTATCACTGAAAAAACCTGCTGGAAATGACAAGATGAAATAGTGAAAGAAACAGGTGCTGTAAGTAATACATTTCATTGCTGATAAAGGCAAATGGGCCGATATTGAATGGCGATCATTTCTGGGATTGATACACATTTAGTAAACACGCTGTCAATAAGTATTTTCCTCCGCAAACTTTTCGGCTTAAACGTTCAAAAATGATAAGAATTCACAACTTAATTATCAATAGTTATCTTTCTTAATGTTAACTACTAATTTTCTCATCTCAAATTTGTTGTTCAGTCTATGACACCTGTTGTGTATTCGTCGACATCACTCAACTAATTTGTCAATTTCTTCTACTCAACGTTGTATATTACAGTGTGAAAGATGTTGATCAGCATCAGCTCTATAAACAATATTGGCGAATAAATGTAGGAGGAAACTGGAGTAACCGAGAAAACTTGCGATGTCAAAGGGAATCACTCATTCTATCACACTGAGGATACGTCCGATTGGCGATCGAACCCGGAACTTCAGAGGTGACAGGTGTAGATGTTCCCACTGTCCACTCAGTCCACTCTGACGGCCTATATTCTTATGTAATCTGTAAGTCTATTAACGTTTCTAAGGAATGGTCAATGATCTAAGGACTGATTAACCGACAAACGTGACTTCATTTCCTCGGCAAGCTGATGGACACCGAGCTGACAAGACCGCTCACGGTGTATCGGAGTTTCGCTTATTTGCAACTCAATCCACGGCGCGGCTAATCAAGCGAGATTCGATCTCAGCGGTGTATGATCAGCCGCTCGCTTTCTTTTCGTCCCAGAAAGATTTTCGCTTCCATCGCGGCCGATGCCACTGGCATGGAGAAGTTAGAACCGAGTTGTTTTTGTGATGTCGGTGATCCATCACGATGCTTTCAATCAAGCAGGATGTAACTTGGCGTGGCTTGAAAATCACTGTCTTATTACTTTTGGCATTGCGGCCAATACCGTTTTCTTCATCATTTCGCTGAAGTGGCGAAATTGACATAAACTAATTTTCTTCTGCGTCGCTGCGTTTGTAGCTTGCTTCCAATTCTTCTAATTGACAACACGGCCCATTGGTGTGACGTCACTACAATGCACTTTAGATATACCGTATAAACTTCACGCATGAGACGTCAGTTCAGTACCGTCAAGCATCATGAATGCCTACTGCAACTTTCAAGACTGCGATGAATGAGAGCGCTGACTGTCACACTCACGTTCTCTCCACGATAAAAATGATTTTGTAGCCCGAAGTCTCGCGAAAAAGCATTATTTTTGTAGTATTGTTTAACAATTATGAGCGTTTTCCAAGCTACTGCACGAATGATTGACGTCATTTTTGGTTCGATTACGGTAACAAGTCTCTAAATTGAAAAATTCCTTCGAATGACTTTTTCTTTATCGCGGCAATGTTTTTGAAAACAGTTCGTCTGAGAGCGTTAGACAATATAACTGGAAATCCACATTAAAACTGACCTGAATTGCCCATTGTGAGCCAACTTCCCCGAGAAAACTCACCCGTAGGGAAACCAACAATGGTGAATTGCCCACTGAGAGTCAACTCAATCCAGGGACACCTCGGAAAAAAAGACGCCCAGACGGACACAGGTGAACCTTTTACGTCCACCATGCAATTTGTTTACAGAATCTGGAGGCAATTTACTCGGTCGATGATGTAATCGAATTGCTTAGATTACAAGGCATTATTGCGACAGCTAAATGCAATAGTCACACTGCGGAGAAATGTCCCGCGAGTCAAATGTCATGTATTGATATTTAGCTAGCGAAACCAAGTAATGAAAGGGAACGGACGAGTCATTCTCTTTGATTAGGTTAGGTTATTGGTGAGTTTGCCTCCGTCGGCTGATTTGACGACCGCAATGCCCTTGTGTTTAATCATATAGACAATTGATAGGCTACTCTTACGTCTGTTAACAGGCATTCGCCTAAGTGTTAAAGCCCCTCTGAATTGGACTTCTTTACGGAATTTTCAGTGTGTTAGGATAATAAGCAAGAAGTCAATCTCCAGAATTCACGAATTTTCGACCCCAACCGAGGTCTTTTTCAAGTGGAACTTTACAATCTGAAACCCTAGAAAAGACTCTTTTCTAGAGTTTCAGATTGTAAAGTTCCACTTAAAAAAAGACCCCGGTTGCGGTCGAAAATTCGTGAATTCTGGAGATTGACTTCTTGCTTATTATCATTTTGTGTGTCAATTTTGTGCTATTCTGTATCTTGGATTCAGTGTGTTAGGAGAGTGTAAATAGAAGTCTTTGACTCAGGAGGGTCCGAAACATACTAGCCTGATACGTACTTCAAAGAACCAAGACCTAGTTGTTCAGCAAACATTGAAAAAACTGCAGGCAGAGCTCTAATGTTTTCAGATAAGAGCATAGTNTTAAAGGAGCTGGACGTCCAAGTTGTAAACACTCACTCACTGGTTCTCTATCCACGCGACGCCTGCGGTGCTGCCACCTATTGTCGGTGATATGTACTGACGTGAATATCGTGAGTGAGTTGCATTGGACCGGGCACCAGTCTAACGATCACGGGGCGCTACTGGTGGTGCCACCTTCACGAAGGAATAAAACTAGTTTGCCGACCACTGTTTGTAAACAAACTGGTTTGTTTACAACTTGGACGTCGAACGCCTTTAAAGTGTTTCATATCCCCTTCAAGTTTTTTGTACAAGTAACGTTACATCGTAAATAAAATGGCCTTGGCAATTAAAGGGTTTATAACTTTTAATAACTTCATGACTATAGGTCACGCAGACAGAAAATGTGATGGGGAGTTGAAAGTCATCCGGGTTCTTCAGTCGCAAGCAATAACGCTATGTAAATCACCAACGTGTGATTGTCAGCTGTTGTTCTGAGCCACTGTATGAAATCTTCAGGGTACACCAAGCAATTATGGAAGAATGGATAAACAGCCGAACCGACTTTGCATGCAAGAAAACTGACGTCACGGGAAAAATTGTTCAACAGTAAAAGTTGTAAAACCAACTTGGCGTAAATGACTCAAATCGATTTCACTGATGAGTATGCATGAAATGTTTTCTTGTGTGAATTTCTTTTGGGAGAAATACACGAAACCCCAGAAGGCTCATTCGAAATTTGAGACATGAAATGTGAGGTTCGAATTAAGAAATTTGAAATTTGAAAAATTCGGGATGCAAAATTAAATATGATTAACCAATCATATTCGGTCTTACACACTGCATCCACAACAATGGCGGCCGACGCTGGAATAACAAGGACAACGCGAATTCTTACTAAAGCTATAGCCTTTCATTACATGTACTTCTTTCCCGCTGATTGCCCGTGATTGTTGGCCGAAAATATTTGGGGCTCAGACATGACCAGTTGAAAAAGGGCACGGAACGGAGCAGCTTCAAAGTGCCACGGTATGTCATGAATATCTTAAATAGGAAGCAGTTTTGTCACCTGAATATAAAGATGTAGCGCCGATGCAACGGGGAATTCGCGATCACAAGTGTTTGTTATTGCTTGCAACACAAGAAGGTCTGTCAGGTGCTGTCGTTGTGTACGAAAACCTGAAACCGCTGATTGCCTTCTGAGCCTTTCTCTTGGTCTTTCCATAATAGCCAGCAGAACATCAGGTGATATCACAAGCGATCTGATCGCCACCGAGCAAAATCGGCTGTTGACGCCAGGTAGGTGTGCGCTGGACAGCGATGCGTGGAATCTTCTCGCCAGCGATGTTCGCCCATAGTCAAATAATCCCAAAACCGATGATGCCTAGTCTGCGGTAGCTGGCGAGAAGATCTGCGGTGGCGATCATATATCGCTTGTGATATCGCCCTCACCTCGCATGGTGTGCTGCCCACTGAGGTCGAAAGATGGTTTCATGCAGCACACCACTGATTCATGTCTGCGAGGTCATCCATCGTACACCGTATCATTGGCATTTGGGCGTACGCTGTGATGGTAAACTAATGATTTATTTGCTAACAAATAAACCAGGCTCATGATGTTACTTTCCTCAATTGGCAAATCCTAGGTCGAATGTACCCCAAGGAATCAGGCGGTCGGTGTCGTTATTTTTATATCGGCGATTTGGTATTTGTATTTGATTTCTGATTTAACGCCCGTGGTTAGAGAGCACACATTCATTAGCACAACCAATACGAAGCATAGAGACTCGAGTTTTACTCCGTGTGTCCGACAAGAAAGGAGGCAAATCATGACGATACGGTGAGAGATGTGACTAGTTATCAAACTACACGGTTGGTACAACAAAGCGTATCCATCGTGTCGAACTTGCATGTTACCTAAAACAGGTGGCAGGCTACTGCAAGACACTTGTAGGTGAGGAAAGATGGTGGAATTTGCAGCCGATGGACACTTCAGCCAAGTGGACGAATTTGTGCTTTTTGCTGTGTGAAGAGAATATCAGCCTCATCTGAACAAGATATCTGATTGACCATTGTCACTATAAGGAGTGACATCCTTCTCAAAGAAAATGGATGATCGTTAGGGGCTTACAAGGAGTGATACATCGTTTTCTCAGTTTATCGTTATGGGTCTACAAGGAATGAGACATCGTTCTCTCCGATAACGGATGATCGTTAGGGCCTACAAGGAGTGAGACATCGTTCGGATGATCGTTATGGGCCTACAAGGAGGGAAACATCGGTCTCTCAGATAATGGATGATCGTTAGGGGCCTACAAGGAGTGAGACATCATTCTCTCCGATAACGGATGATCGTTAGGGGCTACAAGGAGTAAGACATCGTTCTCTCCAATAACGGATGATCGTTATGGGCCTACAAACGAGTGAAACCTCGTTCTCTCGGATAACGGATGATCGTTAGGAGCCTACAAGGAGTGAGACATCGTTCTCTTCTAGATAATGGGTGATCGTTATGAGCCTACACGCAGTGAGACATCGTTCTCTCAAATAATGGATAATCTTTAGGGCCTATACAAGGATAACGGATACTCCTAACTTGTTGGTGCATTAAAACACCATGAAAACTGGCCAGGAGAACTTCACTGACTTCCAAATCAGTTTATTTAGGGCGTGTTTTATATATTCCCCACCGATTCCATTCTTGGTCGGATTCACTGGCAACTTACTGATATTCCTAACGATTCACTTCACGCGGGACAGAAGTTCTGTTGTCTCACACAATTTCAAGGTACTGGCCGTTGCAGATATCTTAGCAAGTACGGATCTTTTTTGGCCGATGATGTTCAT
>NMRB01000934.1:239674-250171 GCA_002633025.1 Notospermus geniculatus | reverse complement strand
ACAGACCACTGGGAGCATACAACTCAACAAATCACTTTACCACTCACAGTTTCTAAGCATAAGTAGTTGGTCTGGTGTGAAAACCGTGTTGAAAACAAAGCGAATCGTCCATACGGCCTGCTGTAGAAGAGGCCGATGACTGCCGACAACGTTAAAACTGCGTGCTGAACGCTGTGTTGATGCTGTGACGTTGCGTCATTTGACGGCCAAAATGGCGGAGATTTTGAGCTATGACGTCACGTGGAAAACCTCTATTGTCTTTTAATCACATGATAAGTTGAAAGAAAATGCGTCAAATATGTGAACTTGCTGCATATCGAGTACCTTTCTGCGGATCATGTAACGATGAACAATCGGCGATGACAATCTCAGTAAAGCCCTAGTGGTGAGATCGGGAACTTATCTAGTCTTGTCATAATATGACCGGGAGGGAGTAAAAGTTACAACTTGGGACTCATCTTGAAAAAATCCTTTAAAATAGAGGGATTTACCAAAAAACCAATAAAAATCGTGCAACACTAACTTACCATCAAGGAATAAAGAAATGAATGGGGAATAATAACAAATAGATTTAGGTACAAAACTGTAAACAAAACAAGAATCAAATAGCTAAATTTGTCTCACAGTTCGCATTTTTGACCCATCAATTTGTGTAGTTTTTTAGTTCCTGCCTTGTTTGTGCCTCTTGGAGAACTTAGCCTGAGTAAGGAGCCTGCAAATTCAACCTTCCCAAGTAATCACGAGATTGAGTTATCAGTTACGTTCATAAGGAACTGATGGTTCTGCCTACTAGTGTTAGGGGACGAGGTTGGGTGCTAATAATATTCCCGCTGACCTACATCAGATTTATCAGAAATCTTTAAGGATTACACCCAGAAAAAAACATCAGCCAACTTAAAGACATATTTGCTGGGAAATGTGGAAGGATATCCTAAAATGTCCAACGTTCTGGGAAACTCATGGAAGTTTTACTCATATAAATCATCCGTCACTGCATTGATGAGAAAATTTGATACACTGCTTGGCATTTCACAGCCTTTAAAAATCGCCGCGTTAAAGTGACAGTAAAAATGTAACAGGCAATAACTGAGAGGTTCAAGTAACTGCTTTGCCTGGAGCCACCAAAACGACTGTTTATCGTGCAGGAATAGTTTGCATGAGAGAATATTCGGGTGCTTTTCAAACCTGTTTGTTGTGAATCGGAGATAGGTGCTGGCATTTCAGCGAGCGAGCCAAGGGCCACATGCTGTCTGGCCAATACATTACATGACATTTTGAATTGAAATCCACATGGGGACATTTGTGGCCACAAATATCTGCTTTGGTTATGAATAAGATTCTAGTGGTGACATGAATATAAATACAGTAGAACGCTGGTTTTACGCCGGTGTCAGCTTTCAGCTTCTGCAAATCTCATCCAAGAAAAAATTTTGTGAGATAAATTTGACGTGAGAACAAGAAGTGTTTGCCAGAGTATTGCGAAGACAAATGATAATGATACACTGAGGGGGGGCGGTTTACAGGGTGTTTCAGAAAGAACGTGTCATTTCCAAAGTGTTCTTGTAGGGAACTGCATTTTGATTGCTCTTGGCTGAAGTCCATGAGGACCATGTTCAACATTCACTCCTTGCCAATAACTAACTTGCATGTTCCACCCATCAAAATTATCCCACAATTGTGGACCTGCCATACTGCAGAATACATATGGAGCACACATGATGCAAAAAACTGATTTTTTTTCAACACACTTTGCCTCCTGAACCTTTTTGCACATTTGCTTCTTACTGCGATATTACACTTACACTGGACAGAAATATTAGGACATTTTCAAAATTCTCAGTCATTTTCCTCTTATGCCTTCCTTTTGTCTCTTACCACTAATTATTTTTCTTATTAATCAGAACATTTTTACCTTGGCAAGTGGGTTATATAATCCCCTCTGACTGTCGATACGAAAGTTTATAGACAATGGGTTGCTGATCCATGGGCAACAAAGATAATTATGATGGGTGCCATTCAAGCCTCTCTAATTCAAAGGCTAAAGCTATTGGAGGGGAGAAGTATGGATGAAGCGCATCATGATTGTCTTTGTTTTTCATCTATCAGCAACCCCATGTCAATTACCTTTGGCATGGACAATCTCATGGGATTATATAACCCACTTGCCAAGGTAAAAATATTCTGATTAATAAAAACAAATTAGTGGTTAGAGACAAAAGGAAAGCAAAAGAGGACAGCAATGACTTAGAATTTTGAAAGTGTCCTAATATTTCTGTCCACTCTGAAGCTGTACAGTATCCAGTTGGTCCTTGTATTAATGGTGCATGTATGGCAGTTTGAAAGACCAGACGACAAAACATTACTGGTATGGGAACCAGTGAATTAGCACTGAAAACAGTTTATTTTCGATTTGAAATTGCTGGACTACTCTCATGCAACCTTCGCTCTTGGAACCGGTAAATCTTTCATAAATTATTGACGCTGAAATATCAGTTACTGCTTCTGATACGTATGGGCCTACAAATACAGATTGAGGGTGTAGTTCAGCACTTTTCAAAGATTCACATGTACATAAGATTTCTGACCATTGGGAGTTTGGAAGAAATATTTTGTATAAAGTTGGCACCTTGAGAATGGATACAATTTGCCACAATTTCAACCCGTACAGATTCGCTCAGTTTTCTTGATATCAAACAAATCATATGAACTTTCTTTCTTGGAGAGTAGTTGTATGTAGACTATCGTTTTAGACACGGTTGCAATATGTAGACTGAACTAGCGATACCTGTCGAAGCAGGCGACACTCGTATTTCTGGATCATAAATATAAAATAGACATCTGGTTGCACATTGAATACTGTCTTGGGCCGACAGGGAGCCTACCCAAGAAAAGATTCTAATCTCCAGAGTGTGACCTTCAGCAGAACTTACAATAATATGACCGCCCCGTAGGTTAGAAGACGAAGACATAGAAGGTTGTTCCCTCTCGTGTTGGGGCCTACAATAAAAAAACTGAATTCCTTTGGTTTACAAGTCCAATCATGCCTATATAACTGACTGTGACTTATGAAACAAAGGAAAATTTCCTAACCGAGAACCATGTTCATTGTTTGACATATGCAATATTTCAATATACCTTTACTTGTCCTACATCGAACACACCAACCATCTTGCGTTTACACCAATGTGCTGTTTGACACTGAAAGTAGGCCCAACATATGTTGATTCACACAATTTAGAGATGAAAATATTACTTACCAAGAACTTCATGACAACAATGCTCATTATGTTAATTTATATACATAAATGTGACCGGGAAATTCATTTAAATACATACACTAGGATGAAAAAGAGACTGGCTGGAAAAGTGACCCTGTCTGAGCTATGCCAAAGTTATTTCAATGTACCTACAAGGACTGAGGGCAACATTTACCGGTAACCCCCAAATTATTTCACACTAAAACCAATTTCAATTTGCCAGCCAAAGCTGGCTTGTTCTCTACATTCCATGATTTGTCACCGTTCGCAGTTTGTAGGGGGTTGGTGAAACCCTCAGTCCATCGAAGGTAACAAGGCTGTGGTGGACCATGCAAAATATACAAAGTCCAGAACCGAGTTTGGGTGGCACAAAATTCCTTCTCAACAGTTCGCTGTAATTGCATGAAGTTTGTAAATGCTGCCTTAGGTTCCTCCAGATATCCCCATTGTCCATGTTAAGAACCTTCAAATAACCGGGTTTACTGACACACAAAAAATCTTACCGGGCTTAAGAACATGTAAATCATCTTACCGGGTTTATAAGCAGTTGCAAAATATTAGGGACCTTCTCAAAATAAATTTGAAGCCTAAAAGATGAAATGTTTTCATCTGGGGAGGGGTTTTTCATTTTATCGCCAAAATTTCATTTCTTGATACCCTTCTGGATTCACCATTCCAGGGCACCATACATTGAATTTTGCTCCATTTTTTCTCAAAATCCACAGAAATATTCAAAGTGGTGCTTTAAATCTTGTAGGAAGGGAAGTTTCTAGCAATACAGAGGCATATTTTGGACTGCCCTGTGTTAAGCCAGACTTCTTCAGTTTTTCATCTTTTGAGGAGGGGGGGGGGGTAGGGGTTCACAGAGAGATGACAAAATTTGATCTTTTAGGCTTCAAATTTATTTTGAGAAGGTCCCTTAGTCTCTCACTGGAATGCAAACTCTTTGCAATGGGTACATTACCATTGTGAGAAATCTTGTTTCACTGGGTTTGTTGATCAACATATGCAATCATTCTCAGTCTGAATGATGGCGAATAATAATTCACTGGTCATATCTGATAGAACCGAAATTTCGTTTCACAATTCAGTTACAATGAAAATTATCAAAAGGGACGTTTTGGGAACGCAGGGTCATAGAAAATATTATTTAGATCTACTGGTACATGACAATTCTTTACTGGGTATAACAACACTGATAATAACACAGTGAAAATATCAACATTCAGGTTAATTTATCAAATTCATATATGTTTTGATATTATGTGTGTTGAGATGACAGATTTGGGAGTACAGATCAATGTGCTGGTGTAGTAAACAATTAGTGGATGAATGAACTAACGGGGGTTCATTCTCAGTGTTATTTTGTATGGAAAGGACATATCTCCAGGCTTTGTTGGAGTCAGACTGTGATAATGTAGTTAAAGAGAAGTGGTGAAGTCTGGGCTGCAGATGCATTTGTACCAATCAACATTGAATAAACTGAAACATGAACTGATTTAAACCTTATAATGCGCATGTAAAAAAGGTCATATGCACCATTATGACAAACCAAAAGTAGACTTGAAATTTTTGTACATGTCCAACTTGTTTGGGGATACCTTGAGGGTAATATCTGCAAATGGAGGCATAGCTCTGAGGCCATAGAGTGGCATCATCTGAGGCCGTAGAGTGGCGTCATCTGAGGCCGTAGAGTGGTATCATCTGAGGCTGTAGATGGCATCATCTGAGGCCTTAGAGCGGCATCATCTGAGGCCGTAGAGTGGCATCATCTGAGGCCATAGAGTGGCATCATCTGAGGCCATAGAGTGGCATTATCTAAGGCCATAGATGGCATCATCTGAGGCATAGAGTGGCATCATCTGAGGCCATAGATGGCATCATCTGAGGGTGTAGAGTGGCATCACCTATTTGATCATGAAATGCACATGTACCCAAATTTCTAGTCTACTATCTAAAAATTGTGAAATGTATTTGCTGCAAGATACATATGTCTGTAATTGCATGGACAGATAACACTTGAATGCCCATAGTGATCATTGGTCCTCTTTTAATCAGCATTGTTGTATATAAAGTTATATATCTAAGGTGCATAATGTAAGTTCAGCTTTACCTAAAGTCCCGTCGCAGGGATTTGAAAACTGTCTCAATGAACTGTAGTATAAAAGGCTAGACTGTTGTGTAGATACAAGTATAAATTGTAAACGCCGTCATGACTGCTGTTGATGCTGGTTGCCTACCCTGACTGCTGGTGACGCTGGTTGCCTACCTACCCTCTGTTTGGGGCCATAAAAGTGCCCTCTGCTGAACAAAAGTGTCACTTATGTCACTGACCTTCACTTAAAACCAATAGGTGGAGCTGCCCCTTGGCTTTTGTTGTCACAAATCCGAAATAAGTCAGATAGCGGACACTGCATCAGATCAGCACTTGGAATTTTTTTTAAAGTATAAAGGGTACTTAAATAGTGTTTGTTTTCCTGCCAGTTAAGTTCAAAGTTCTGTTACGTTGAAGAGTTGAGAGCTGATTGTGCTAAAGGCAACTTTGGTGTATGTGTGCTGACAGTATGGCATCGTACTATGTGATTCGTCTCTGAAATTGGTATTGGTCTGAAGTAAAATACATGATAAGTATCATAAGCAGTAGCTAATCTATACAAGGTTCAGGAGTCAATAACAATTTGTTGTTTCCCCCTCTGGTTTTATCAGAATTAGAACCTTAAAAGGATGCAGGAAACGCTACTTAGGCCGGACTTTTTTTATATCTTGTTTAGCAAACCCGCCGAAGTCAGTAATTCCAAAAACAAACAAAAATCTTTTTGACCATTTTGCAAACCCGCAACGTTCAAAATTGCTCAAAATAGAAAAAAATTTAAAAATTTATCATTATTTTTATTCGGACCACCGCCGTTCCCGCCCGAAAAATCTAATCAGCTTGCGGCACCTAGCGGCTAGGAATCGCACTATGCGCCTGTGAAGACCAATCACAATTGTCGTCTTATGAGCAGTCTATTGTAGTTAGAACAATAAAGATTTATTTTGAAATAAAACTTTATTTTTATTTCTTCCTCCGCTCTGCTTGTTTTATAGAATGCTTTTGTGAAGGGAGGAAATAAATTTTTAATTTTATTTTTTTTCCGACCACCTCTGCAAACCTCAGGAAATTGAAGTGAAGAGAGGAAATAAATTTTTATTTTTTCCGACCACCTCTGCAAACCTTGGGAAATTGAAGTGAAGAGAGGAAATAAATTTTTATTTTTATTTTTTTCCGACCACCTCTGCAAACCTCGGGAAATCGAAGTACACAAAACAAGGTATAAAAAAAGTCTGGCCTTAGAAGTGAGTTTGTTACTCGAAGGTAGTAGTGTACTGTTGACTGTCACAACGAACATGTTGAATAGGGTCACCTGAAAATGAAAACTCAACCATGAACTTAATACAGTTATCAATTCAAAAGAACATGTAATTATTATCTGGAAGAAATGATATTAAAGTCTAATTATCCTGGCAATTTATGCAGGTGCATTACAACTTTCTCGTTAACCTCTTTGCCCGAGGCTGCAGGCGCGGCTGAAAATAAAGAGGACAACTCACATTAACGTACAGTTTATAAGAATAGTGAGCTCTTTATTAAGTCTTAATTCTTATTTTGATGAGTGGCCAGGATTCCTACAGTACGTTGCACAATTGACCTCCCTTCCGCGGTGCGCACCAGCCGCGTACCACATGCAGCGTCATGCACGTACCGTCCTGGTATCTTCCGAGGACGTGGCGCGGCGTCATGGAAGGCGCGCAGTGAAGACGTAACGCAACAGAGACGCGTGACGCACCCGTACCATATGCGATGAACTGAAGCATACCTTCCGCGTCACGTCCTCGGGAGGTACGCGGATAAAGGGAGGTCAATTGTGCAACGTACTGTATTTCGACTCTTCTTTTAATGAAAGGAGACATTTCAAAAACTCTGCAAAGAGAAAGGACATGATGAAAAACCCAAGAATTTTAACTGATCCCATTTTGATAAGTCAGCAAGACGAATCAGATGACCACCAGAATGTACACATGCTCTGTTGTCTAAACGACTCTATTGACTGTTGAAACGACCCTCCAACATACCAGTAACCAATGTTGGTGTGGAATTCTATGAAGCCAGGAAAAGCATGAACTGAAATGAACAACTCTTCGTTATCAAAAGTTTTGATCCTCAATAGACGTTAATCGATTCAGGGTGCATTAAGGGCCTATCCACGTATCAGCACCAGGTTCTCCAGGTGGAGACGAACAGTTTCACTTCTGAGCTCTGTCTTAGATCATCTGATGATTCGACACGATGAGGAAAACTAAATTTTTCTGATCCAAGTTTTTAAAAAAAATCTCAGCAATCCTAGAATAATGGTCGCAAACATCTACATGTTCATCACAGGATGAAAAATAAGCGTTGTGTTTGGTTTGCTACATGTCAGCTGGCAGACTTTGTCAGTTATAAGCGGTAGATAAGGACAACTGAGCACTCTAATGCCTCATTTGTGCTTCTTTGTCATTAAATTTCTTTCTGGTTATGCTAATGTTAACAAAATTTCAGCAAATTCCATTTTTCTGAACTGATAAAAAAGGAGGATACTTGAAAAGGCAATATTAGTCCTGTACATGTCAGGAGATGGCGCCACTGAGTACCTCATTAAAATACAGATACCAGGTCTTTTTCCCAGACACCAGATCGTTTTTCCTAGATACCAGGTCTTTTCCCCAGATACCAGGTCTTTTCACCAGACACCAGTGCCAGGTCTTTTCCCCAGATACCAGGTCTTTTCCCCAGGTACCAGGTCTTTTCCCCAGACACCAGTACCAGGTCTTTTTCCCAGACACCAGGTCTTTTGCATCNGGGGGGGGGGGGTCATAAAGTAAAGCACAGATGCAAAAATTCACTTATGAAGTCAATGTGGCTGACAGACTGAAATTTGAATTGATTTTGCTGGTCTAAATCAAACTGCTTAGTATTTTGGCAAATCACTTTCCCACATTTGGAGGGCCAGGGATAGCGTCCTCCAAAAGCAGGGGTTTTTACCTTGCTCCTCTTCGTCCACTCACAGAAGTGTAAGGAGAGGAATGAGACCAAAGCCCTGCTGTGGGAGGATGGGACTAGCAGTTGAAGTAACATGTCAACTGAGAATTAACTGGGTCTAAGTGCATTTTTACTTGACCCCCACTTCCTGTGCTTATAAAGGGAGTTTGGGTCAAGCTAAAAATGCACTTAGACCCTGTTAATTCTTGGTTGATGACGTGTAACAGCTCAGTAGGCCCTATACCAATAGATGGATTCTTTTTGGCAGAGAACAGAATTATCAGCACAGCGCTGGTACCTAACTGTCATCGTTTTCATTTAGTGTTTCTCCTCAATGTATTAGTGACTGCTGAAGTCCAAAATTACCAGACTCACAAAGTTTGCAATGTATGATTTTCCCAAGAGATCTTTATAATTCCATTGGGACAGGATAAGAGATTTAGTGTAAGGTACACCCAGCTTTTAATGTATTAATGCTGATGTTATCAAAAGAGGGAGTAAATGATAAATAGTTGACACCTCATTATTGAGATGACCGTGTTATTAATTAAAGGCCTCCGATGGAAATGGCCTCCCGCCCTCCAAGGATTGCCACACAGTCACTTGAGAACTGAACACGCTGGACGACGACGGTGGCCACCCCCTGACCACAAGTCCACCCCCTTCGGCAATGTATCAATTTAGAAAGTGGACATTAGGATAATCATAGCGATAGCCTGATCTTTATCACTCGGAAGCTTTTGAAACGCGACATGGCAATGTGACATGGCGGACTATTGGTCATATGACCCCAGTTATTATCTCGGAGCAGACAAACCATACAACAGATCGACCACTCCGTGGTGCTAAATCAACACTGTCACAACTGACATCCTGTTCCGAGTGTGATTTACTGAAATCATGCCGCAGGCTAAACTGTGGTCCGAGTAACTTTAATGCCATTGTGCCAGGGATGGCGTTATTCCCTAACCTTTGTGAAAACAGATCTTAAAAATTTCATAGTAAATTTCAATAGCTTTGTCTTTGTTTCAGGTAGTACCATTAGAAAACTGTTCATTTTTAGGGCCTTGTTGAAAACACGGGCATAAAAATATAATAAATGATCAGTACTTATTCAAGTATTCTCGTGTGTCAAATCATCCACAAAGCTAGAGGTCATCATCAGATTGAGCTGATACGTGCCTCAGTATCACTCAAACTAGGGGTGGATCCAGGATTCTGGTAAAGGGGGCACAGAAGGCCACAGGGGGACCGATGAAGGCAAGCACCGAAGGCGCGAAGCCACGGCAGGGGGTCTGGGGACTGATGAAGGCAAGCACTGAAGGCGCGAAGCCATGGCGAGGGGGTCTGGGAACTGATGAAGGAAGCACCGAAGGTGCAAAGCCATGACAAGGGGGTCTGGGGACCGATGAAGGCAAGCACCGAAGGTGCAAAGCCATAGTGAGGGGGTCTGGGGACTGATGAAGGCAAGTACCGAAGGCACAAAGCCATGGTGAGGGGGTCTGGGGACCAATGAAGGCATAAGCACCAAAGGAGCGAAGCCATGGCGAGGGGGAAATTTTGAAATCTAGAAGTCCGTTGTTGTGATTTCCCAGCATCTGAGGGACAAATTACAAGGCAATTCTGTGGCACTTCAAAAGAGGGCAATTTTTCTAACATTGGCCACCAAAAAATAGGGGGGCATGGGCACGGGCGGGGTTTGCCCCCAGGATCCACGCCGGCAAATAATGGCACTAAAAACTGGCTAATACATCACCGAATACTTAACAACATGTGATAATGAATCCAAGAGATGCAAAACCAGTTAAACCTCCAGTAATTGTCACCGAACAAAGCAGCGATTTGGATTATGACTTCTCAAAATGAAACATTACCAATTATTCAGCTTCAAGGTTGTCGTATTGAAATGGGTGAGACCACTACATTGTTATTGCTATTCTCGACCTTGAAAATTGATACCGAAGGGGTGGGGGTCAGCGCCAGTGGCGGAATAATGGCAGGGATTTACTGAGTGATTGTAACTCATAATTAACAGCTTTTATGCCACATTTAGAGCTTATTAGTTGATTGTTGCCAACTTCACTTAACCCTTTAGGTGTTAGGACAAAACAGAAACTCAAATTCTAGTTAAAGTTGCAAGCATCCAGTGCACAGGGCTTCCACCAAAATATTTTTGAGGGG
>NMRB01000934.1:187789-227346 GCA_002633025.1 Notospermus geniculatus | reverse complement strand
GGACTACTGCATTATTTGCTTAAATACACCGGTATAGGTCTTCAATTCTGGACTATGTACGTACGTATGTACGTATTATGAAAAGTAAAATTGGGTGGCTGTGCTCAGCATAAAATGTACTGACTATTTTTCACTCAAGATATCATCACATGACGGAGGGGTTTGTCTGAAATGGTGTTATAATTAGGCTTAAGATTATCATCTGTCCAATGAACATCAGGCTGACATCATAAAGGAATCAAACATAAAGGTTCAACTTTCAATGTTAGCATTTTATAAATGTGGACAGTATCCATTAAACCTCAACAAATTTGCATTCTGACCCTTTCATATGATAGGCAAGACCCTTCTGCATGTTTAGTGCAAATTTTGTTGAATTCGGACTAGTCGATCTTATGATACAAAAGGACTGAATTAATGAGAACCCCACGAACGATGAGAGCCGCAGCGCAGGGTCATCTGTGTACATTTAAATAGGCTAACGTATACATTCGCACATGGAACACTAATTCATGAATTTTGTGATGAAAATAGCTCTGTTTTCCTCAGAAATGGAATTCAAAGCATCAAGTTGTAAGATTCATGTACCCCACTACCATAAAAAAAGTTGAAGCTCCTGCCTATCACGGAAAGCCAGAATTCAGGCAGTGAGAGACATCTGGTGGCAACATATGAAGTGTATCCCTCAGTTACTACATCGTTCGCAGTTAAACCTTTATGTTTGATTCCTTTATGCTGACATCTATTAAATTTTGCCTATTTTAGTCTGACTAATTTTGGTACAAGTGCTCTACCATGACTGAAACAAGGGAGATTACATTATCCATACAACCAAAAATTTATAAGGCTCTCTTATGAATTTTTGATACAACTGGGCTTCAGATACAAACTTCATAACCGGGAAGGTCAAAGAGAACAGAACTTGTGCCTAGCCAAAGTTGCAAATACATGCAAGCAAAATTTCCTGTGCAGCAGTTCAAAAAACTTTTTTTCAACTTGTAATAAAGTTTGAAATATAGGTGAGCATGACGTTATTGGGGAATGTTTAATGGTTTTTATTACAGTCCAAAAATGATAATACTTTGATTTCGTGACTAGAGAAACCGACAGGTTCTGTCTTCGTGTTTGCGGGTAAAATATTAAGATGTAAACAAATGTGGGGATCTAGTTTTGGTTTTATATGGAAAGGAAGAAGGATCACTCCTTGTAGAATATCATCGTCATTACCTGGGCTTTTTAACCCTTTCGCTACGTGGGACCCGGTCACCGGGTCATCCAAACCCCCACGAAATTTCCGTGGGACCCGTTCACCGGGTCACAGTTGTTTATTCAGTTTCTCTTCACTTCTACATACAGTAAATCATGGAGTAAAGGTCGCAAAAAAACTAAAATGGCCTCCGTAAGCTGGTGACCATAGGTGCCCGTAACAAAAGGGTTAATACTTTGGCTTTGACCCTTTGCGTCTTATATCTAGTATAATAAAATAAAGTTGTTATAAACACAAAAAAATCAAAATTTCATTTGTGCCATGAACCTCAGTTCAATTCAAAGACAATTCCCAAACTTTTGTATTTCACACTTTCATGATCAATCGTGTTTGCAGTAGTAAGTCAGGCTGGAAAATAAAGTGAGATTAAGTCTGGCTGGAAAATAAAGTGAGATTTCTGAAGGTGAAGATAGGTGTGACACCTTGCTGGGGGAGGGTAAGAATTACCTTTGAACCATTGCAAATATTTCAACATTGTTTCACCACCTAATTAGGCCAATGAAGTTACATTTATAGTTTCTCGTCAGCTATTCAGAATTTGATGAGGTTTTTTTTCATTATTCATTATTTTTTCATGGAAAATTTCAACCCTTTTTGCAAACACTAAAGGCATTTACAAACTGATTTTACGCCCAGAATGTGTTTTTTGGAATGAAAATCAATTCAGAAATAACAATTTGTGCTGTGTGAGAGCTGGTTCCTGTAAATATGACATACAAGCTGCGTGGGCTTTTTGAAAGTGGCGGGAAAGCAGCTCAGTGGCAGATTTTTGTAAATAATGAAATTTTGGAATAACGAAATTTTTTGATGAGGGGCCAAAATCACATGCGGGCGGTGACAAGAAACTATGCTATTTCATTGGCCTAACTTTACTATGTTTATTTGTTGGAAAGAGTCGAAATGATTTTCAAAGTAAATTTTTTGTGACATGGTCCCAGACTTAAGAGTCACAAATGAGTCCAATCCTTGAATAGGAATTGAATGAATTTTGCCAGCAGCATTTTCGGCATAACACATCAAACATCCCACAGCAAATGGGACAGCAAAAGAACAGATGTTTTGTCATCATGGTAATAAGGGTTTCAAGGATAAACCCCTTAGGGCACAGTGTCGGGTAACAGGGAGCAATATGTTACACCATTCTTCAACCTTAAAGTCTATTAGGAGACGAGATAAGCGATCACCAGAATTGTTGGCTAGTGTATCAGGAGCAACATTTCCAAAATGAACTATAAGGCCAAAAAAAAAAATATTCTGTTTCTGGTTTCATGATCAGAAGAAAACTGATGCGGTGATGTGGTTTATTTTTTTACAATTTTTTTATTTCATACTAGAGCCATCATGTGATGGCGCAGATTCGTCTCCATTTGAAAGTTATGAAATGGCATGCACAGCGGCAAAATAGGTGGGCAGGGTCCAAAGGGTGCTTTGGGTACAAATATAGTACCCTAAAGAAATTTGAGGGTACGATATAGATGAGATCAAACTTCGTAATTAGGTCATTGCCATGGATAATTCGCGCATGCGCATTTTGCCGTTTTCTTTGGACCAAGCCGGAAGTCGATGTTTTAATGGCTTTCAACGAAGGATTTGCCGGTGGGTCGCACATTTTGCCGTTTTCTTTGGGCTTTTCGCCCAGCTTTGTGTTTATAAGTGTGTGAGTCTTCGAGATNTAAATCTCACCCCTTGACATGAACATGATGAAAGGCCTCTCAAGTGAATTCAAATTTCCCGCCCACAGCACCATATTTAAGCAGGCGATTTTCTGATTGGCTGGATCTCGATGTCCCAACTATCTTGATAAATTGGCCCCAAAATGGTTATCTAAGTAGGCACATGCAATGAAATCAACAGAATATTGAACAAAAGACCCAATTTGAGCCTCTCACAGTGTCCATCACAGCTTATTTTTCTGCTCATTAGGCATGTTACATGTAGGTCAGACTAGAAACATCGTAGGTGACACACTCATGGAGATCGTCTGCATGGTTTTTGGCGCAAAGCCAGATCAAGTAGGGCTAAATATATCTTCGTAGAAATGACCAACACGGGCAAACTTTATGTCATTGGAAAGGAAATTTTATCAGGAATCCAACCAAACAGTTTTTGAGGCGATTTCATTCCATCCCAGAGAAATAAAACCAAAAGTTCACGACGTTGTGAAAGTCATGAAAGCTATCCTCAAGTCGGTATCAACGCAAATTACAAGGTCTGTGTTTCGTCGATGAAGTGTTCGTCAGCTGGTGGTGGTGAGTCGTGCTTAGATAAAATCTACACAGCTCGATTTGAAATTCAGGGGAATGAAAGGAATCACATCCTTAACAAATTTGTCCCTTTTTGACAAATGAGTACATATGAGCGGCATTTTCTTGCGAGATGAAAACTTTGTTGCGCATCAGTGAAATGGCGTGCCATACAGTAACCTCGACGCAAATGTTTCACTCGCAGTACCGCCTTCTAGCCAAAAGTTTTGCCTGTTCGTCGAACAATAATAGTGAGTGAAATACCTGTATCGAATGGCCATTACGTTATCTGAATAACGATTATAGTTTCACCACACGGCACTTTGCAGGTCACAGTAAATCACGTATTTATTACTGCAAGTACACGCTGGCCTATTTCCTAGGTCGTTGATGTATTCCATTACATGGCACAATGCCACGTGGACATTGCCTGGGGCGAGAGTGCGTCTATCAGTTGATACCCCGCAGGGTAATACAATAGATTCGTCTCCACCACTGCTGTAAGATGGCGCTGGGAGACGAATCTAAAAATGTATTGTATTTCTCTGTTGGGGAGGCCTTTAAATGTTTTAAGTTGACACTGCCATTGTCTATCCCGTCACCATTGTGGAAGTAGCTAGACATGATAAAGCATTCTACAGATGATTTACAGCGACTCGCTTGTTGTAACTTATTTTGTTCACACCAGATGGCGCGGGGGTCTAAGAAATTGCAAATTTCGTTCAAAATGAAGAATAAAAATCTCTTGACCATGTTGACACGCAGGGGTTAGAGTTGACGCGGATGGTAACCAGAAACAGGACATTTATTTTTTTGGCCTAAAATGTGGACAATTTGGAATGGAGTGAATTGAAACGTCCAGCAGTAAATTTAAATTCAGTTTAAGAGCGATGGGTTACGGATACTACTCTGTAGCGGCATTGATTATAACAACCTCCAAGAGGTGACTGGATTTTAAAATCAACTACCAGAGGCAAACTTTTCAGAATATTTCAGTATTTCACCAATTTGTAGCCAACATATTCCAGAGATGGATCAGGATGAGTATGGTTGCATAGCAGGACCTTTACACCGGGTTCACTGAACGGCTCTCCCACCCAACGAGATGCATCTGCATTTTTTGCTATTATGATTCACTTCCTGCAGTTGGCACTTACAATTGGAGACTTACTGCCGTTATTGGCCACCACCAGTTGGCGGTCCTAGAACGTCATGGAATTTGACGTCACAGAGAAGAAATGCATGCCATGACGTCATCCATAACGCAGGGTTCCCACGCAGAAGGGAAATCTGGAAAAATGCGGGAAAATAAAAAAAACTTTTCCCGTTAGTGAAAAAGCAGAGAAAATTACTTCATCACCATCAAAATCGGGAAAAGGTAGGGGATTTTAGTGACCTGCCATTTTAAACCAATCAGAATGAGCGTAACTGATGCCGTCGGCTTGATTTTCTGAAATTATGGAGCTGCTAATCCAGATGGACCTGGAGGACATCATCCTCCCGCACGACTATGTAACCACACCAATGACCTTCAGCATGTGCGTTCAGGTTTTAGAACCTTCAGACCCTAAATCTTGGTGTTGGAGCCATAAATTTGTACATGTCAACTTTAAGTTTCACCTGAACCTTTCACTCTGTCAGCCTAATCCCCAATCCCTTATCTTTTGTGTTTTGGTCTTTGGCCCGTATTCTGGAAGCCTCCTTAACTCTAAGGTCCACTTTAAGCTTTTGTATTCTGCCCTGCAAACAATAGCTAAAGGTAAACCTTAGAGTTAAGGAAGCTTCTAGAATACGGCCCATAGTGTTTGTTCCCTATATATGCTGGCCTCCACCTAAAGTTGTTACTCCATTCTTAGCTTTGAGACCATGAGTGTACTATGTGTACCACATGTATGAAGGTTAGGGTGTTGGTCACAGGCAGGACCTGCATGGGTAGGGACAAAGTCCTGTAAGTATAGCTTTGTATATTTGTATTTTCCTGGTTTGCCTTCATTCCTAAGTTAAAATTCCATTTTTCTCAATGTACTCAATCTACATGTAGACTAAATTGTTACTAAATTGTTTCAGTGAATTGCTCAGATACCAGGGATTCCGCCAGAGGGGGGGGGGCAGAAGCCCCCCCCTTTCATGATCTGATGGGGGGCATGCCCCCCTTAAATTGCAGAGCAGTGTCTTTAAATTGCCCTTATTTTCATTCAAGAGATACAACAGTTGAACAAAGATCTGTACACAGGAAGTTTTAAGCTCTGAAATGCTTGGAAAATGCACCTCCAGCCTTCTGGGGAAAAAAATTTTCTGGGGAGGGCCCCAGACCCCCACTTTGGCGGAGGCAGCCGGATTGTGCCCCCCCCCCTAAATATTTTTTCTGGCGGAAACCCTGAATACGAAAGGAATCTGATGGTGAATTCATTGGAACGGTGGTGTCCTATCACAGTGTAGCCCTTTTAAACCTACATAGAAGGGACCTTAGCGTGAAGTTCCTATTTTGTTTACGAATTGCATGCAATTCATCATAAATCTTGCTTGATTTTCTAGTGACTTGGTGTTGGACTGAAGATAATGACGATCGACACATTGAGACAAGAATAAAACACAACTGACATGACCAAATCCTTCACTAATATAAATACAGATGACACGGCCACAAAGTAAGAAAAAGCAGTAACAGTTCCCAGTTCAGACACAAGATGACAGCAGTAACGAGTAATGGACCTCGGACATCTTGCAAGCTTTTGAAGTCGTAAACTTACTTGTTGAAATCTACGGAATGACCAAGGTAGAGAACAAAACTTCTCACATTTTCCACCCTGGCCAATGATCGACATAGCCACCTGATGTTCGAGAAAAAAGGACCATGACTAAATGTTACAACTGATCAGAGCCCAGGACCAGCCTACAGCCGTCGGACAGGACAGGATACTGACTCTTCATTACAGCCAAGGGACCCCCGACAAAACAGGTGAATTGATTTCCAGCAACATTCCAGGACATGTAATCACACAATAACAGGATCTCTTATTTTGTACACATTTGATTCAAACCAATGAGGACTTGACTGGTGTGACAGTTCCATACTGGCGAAGGTGCCAGATATGAGAAGTCGTGGGTTCGAATCCCACAAGAACTGCTGATGACAAGAAGCGATGTACATTGCTTCATGTCATATGCAGTTTATAAGATGACTCCATACAAACAGCAGACATGTAGACAAGGATCGTGTCTCAAACCTATGACAGTTGTTCTATCACTCTGGACTTCGGTAGTCTTGATATATGACCCTCCACCACAAAACCAGTCAGAAGTTGCATGGAAAATGAGCCTAAATGTACTGAGATGACACCAGGAGACAAGGAAAGAAATGGAATCACTCGGACTTCACAATAGACAGACAATTCTGAAATTGACAGATAGTTCAGTCCCAACTTGCCAACCTCACGGCGCGACTTCCGACTGGTTTTGTGGTGGAGGGTCACATATAGTCCATTGTAGACCGAGAGAAAGTACTGCAATACATGTAGACCACATATCCCAAATTTGCACCCTTAGGACACATCCAGACTGTCAGATCTGTTGGGCAATACTCTTGGACAGTGACCTGCACCGTAATCAGACTTGTCAATTAAATGTACAAAGTGTCATGTTTGGAAATTTATCCTAACGATTTGAAAAATGTCATGTGTACAAAATCAAATCAAATCAAATCAAAATACATGTACATGTTATATAGCTCTTTCTTGTATTTTGCTTTTGTTGATGAATAGGTTCATATCGTGGCTTTTGGCAATTGCATGTCATTCACTGCTGGAATCCATGACCCAGCTTATTTCATAGAATTTAAAATTAGACCAGATAGAAATCATTTGTTAGGTGGCCAATCTTAAAATACCTTGTAAAATTGCTTTTACCGGTAATCGTGCGTTGCCAATAAATTTGGCTAACAGTGAGTAAACTTTGTGTTGTTTGGACATTTTGTTACAGTACACATCATGTAAATGAATTGGCATTGAAGTGTTGTGCATGTAGATTCAGTGATCAATAAAGGATTCTTTCTTCCAGAAATAAACTGTTGTTTGTTCATTCAGCCATTCATGGCTTGTTATGAAGCAATATCTGGTCATCCTGATGCGGGGACATTGATTAGGGAGCATCACTTCGAAACCTTGATACAGAAGATGGATTCTGTCCGCATGGTCAGCACCAGCGTTTTCCACACTGGCTCATTCCAACTGGCGGGGCACATGGCAAAGCCTGACGTGTGCCTACTAGCCGGCACCGCTGATGTTGCAGTGTCGCACGTGGAGTTGAACATTGGCATGTCCACTGGCAGGGTGCATGCGATGTCACAAGTTGCCTAACGTGGCATACACATGTCTACTGGTGGGATACAATCATGCTGTGGTGGGTGGAACGGGATATCAGCTGTGTCCGCTGGCAGGGCACATGTGATGTCACGAGGTGCCTGACATAAGTGGCATACCCGTGTCCACTGGTGGGTGGTAAGCATGTCCCTCCTCCCACAGGACTACATATGTATGGAGTGTATTTGTATAGAGCTTGTGCCGCGGCTCATTATGACACAACTTTTGACCGGTGGTCCACCATGCTGACGTTGACGACAAAGTGCGCCACTTGTAGATCGCATCATGGTTGAAGACGCACACTCCAGTTGCGTTGATGACAAACTGCACCACATGGTTCACCGACGTCGTTTGACATCAATTTGACCGTCAAGATGGCGGATTTTTCCGTGATGACGTCATCTGCACAAGCTCTATTTCATTTTTCCATCAGGGCCGACACTATAGCATTATTGGCCCTGGTAAGTACGGAGGAGGCCATTACAAGCTACTCATGTTCCTCACTTTGATGGTCCAAAGCGGGAATAGATGTTAGACACTAAATTTCTAGCTAGGCCTATTTCATGTACCGGTATGTATTTTTCTACAATTCAAAGCCAAACATCGTTGGCACAATCTGCACAATTTGACCTTCCACAGCAACAGCTCACACTCAAATTCTTTCTTCGTTCGATCTATAGAACATCTAGAATATCTGGTTTATTCACAGTATGACAAGGGGGTATATTAACCACTTCAGTGCAAGCTGCATTTTGACATTATAATGTTGAGTGCTGCGACCTGGCAAATAGTGATGACAACGTCTTTCTCTGTGACATATGCTGCAATGAATTTTCCCACTACGGCAACGTGACGTCACTCGTAACGTAAACCTTCAGCACTCGGCATCATGGCGCACTTTCCTGCTATAACAAGAACTGGCACTGAAGTGGTTAAATAATGGAGAATGACCTGAGGTACCCTGGGACATTGGCAATAAAGTGCTAGATTTTGTGCCAGGATATGGAGATATTTATAAGGAGAGAGAAAGTATGAATCACACTCTGAAATTTAAAAGGTGGTCAAGAAGATTGGACACAATTAAAGTAGAACTTCTGTTACGGTTTATGATGAGGTGAGCTGGGCCTATTCACTGGTAGTAATTTTGGGGTTAAATTACCCACAAGAAAGAAAGTCCATTGAAGGAGAAGTCTACAGGATGTTATGCTACACATTACCCTGATTTTCCATCACCATATCACTTGGAGTGAGGTAGGTAGGTGAAAGCAAGGTTTTTACATTATTAGAGCGCCACTGTTGGAGATCGTGCTGTCAGGACACCACAAAGTATACGACAATGACCTGTCCACACAGACCATTTCCAACAATTGTCCAAAGAGCCAGTAATGCCATCTTTGGGACTCACCCTTGAATTACCGGTAATATATTTTATAGGGATTTCTTTGCACAATTGTGAGGCGGTCTAGGAAAACCCATCAGATGTCGCTGAATGATCAACAAGGGCTATGAATTTGTGTTTCATTTTTCCGTCAGGGTCGACGCTATAGCATTATTGGCCCTGGTAAGTACGGAGGAGGCCATCACAAGCTACTCATGTTCCTCACTTGGATGGGGTCTTTTACTTGCCCTTGCAAAGACACAAGGTACAAGGCACCACGGCTTACTGTTCCATGCGACGGACTGAAGAGCCGGGAATGAATTCCCATATGGCCCTGGCTGGATTTGAACCCGGGACCTGCCACTTGTTAAGCTGACGTGATAACCACTAGGCTATCAGACTGCCTATGCATTGATCTCCTACTGTTTACCTGTTGAGAAGTATTTTCAGCTATAGACAAATCCCAAATTGACATAAACGAGAAAGATCTGCGCACTTCTGCCGAAATCTCAACACAACCTCGATCTGAAACTGAACGACGTGACGTGGAGCACCCCACGACAGGGACTTTGACGACGTTGCGTCAGACTCGACCATTGCTGAATCATGGATTGCATCACATCAGCTGGTTTCAGATCGAGGTTGTGGTTGCGATTTCGGCGGAAGTGCGCAGATCTGCGAATTCGAGAATCATCTATTGAAATGTGCAGGTTCACCACGGTCACCAACACTTCACTCAAATGTGACATCCGACAGATCTTCTGGACTGCCTTACAATTGTCCAACAGTGGCAGTTGGGTTGGTTAGGCAAGGCATGTGTACGTAACCCACCTTCATCCGTATCACACAACCACAGAACTCCGCAAAGTATTGTGCCCCCTGCATTATACGACTCAGAAATGTTCCCCGTAGAATATAAAACCAGGCCAAAATTGGCATGATTTTGGATGGTTTGAAAACATTTCCGGTCAAAGCGTATGAGATTATTACGATGAGAATCATTAATTTTTGCCCCGTAAAACTAAAGGTCAAGATAAACCCCTTAACAACTTGGCTCCTCATGATGCGACGCTGCTCCAATCTAGAAGAGAAAGACACTACTAATCAGGTGGGTACAGTAATGTGGAAATATATGGGTTCCTTTTTTGGGTACACATAGAAATAAACAAACACCACTGAAATTCAAGACACAAAAGCCGCGTTCACACTGCCAAACATTTCAGTCCAGTTGAAGTGAACCGTCTCGGACTGGACCACGTCCACTTCATTTGTAGTCCACTTCATTTGTACTGTTTAGACTGCAGCCATGAGTCACCACACAACATACCTGAAGTACGCTCTCCATTCAGTGGAGGTAAGAAACTCGCACGGAATGTATGCAAAGTTTTCCCGCGGGTGACGCAAGGACGAACTGCGCGCATGCTCAATACCGTCCCAGGTAAGTGGACTCGGTTCAGTTCGCCCTGCGTCAGGTATACACAGCACATTTGGTCGGGGTACCGTACTCGGTCCGGACCAAGACCACCTCCTTCTGCGGATCTTGGTACGGTTCATTGTGGTCTGGACCAAGACCACCTCCTTCTGCGGATCTTGGTACGGTTCATTGTGGTCCGGACCAAGACCACCTCCTTCTGCAGATCTTGGTCCGGTTCATTGTGGTCCGGTCCGAGTTCACTTGATTTTTGGCAGTGTAAACACGGCTATATAAAATGCATAAATGTGGACAGCGTACCTCCAATCTACTGACTGTAATTCTTGTCTCCCCGATAAATTGTATTGCGAATGGTAGAAACAGTGTCATGGACAGGCGGACGGCATTGTACAAGGTGATGACGAGGAATACTTTTGCTGCGGTCAACATGTGACCCGTGAGAACGTACACCACGAAGGTGAGGAACACGAACAGCTTGGGCGAGACGAAATAGGGTGCTAGGTTGCAAGCTTTGGCGTAGGCGCTGGCTTTTACTCGTTTCATCTCGCGTCTGCAAGGAAATGGAGGGATGATTAGGACAATTATGTACAAAATCAAGAATTTCTGCTGGATAATTAGAAGCACGACAATCATGTACAATTTTTTATTGGATTTTGGATTGGTGAGAGGAAATTGGAACATGGGAGTGGGTGTGAAGGCAGCAGGATGACTGAATGTTTTCATAGGCCTACATGGGGAGAAATTTCCCTGACATTTTCCTCCTTCTCCATTGGCTGAATCAGTTTCGCCGCCATCTTTTCCCGAAGTAACCGGCTCAGAGGGTCGCTCACTTGGGCCAGGCGCCAGTTGTGATGTCAGAGCTAACAACAATGCTGTGGCACTTCCTCGAGGAAGCACAGCGCTAGTAATCGAACACGCTAATCATGAATAGCCAATGATTACCAAATAGATGATTGACAATGCATAAAGTTGTAACAAAGTGAACAAGTCCTTACTCTCTGACTTTTTTTATCGCCGCGCCAAACATCCGCTCCCAGCAATACATCTTGATGACGCGTATTCCCGATATGATCTCGTGCATTATTCTCACCCTCTCGTCAGTCTGGACTGCTGTTTTTCGTCTGTTGATGAAGAAAGAGGAAGGAAAATAAAAATCTGATACGAAAAAGCAGAGAATTAACAAAGAAATGTACCCGGTAGCCTCAGTTCCAGCTATCCCTAATTGGTGTGTTTTTTGAAACACGGGTCTTCCCCGTGCTTGAAAAAAATCACCACGCACTTACACCTATTTTCAATACATTTCATTAGTTACTAAACACGGCGAGAGAGATCGTGCTTGTGGCTCAAATTTCGCGGGGTTTTTGGTTTATAGCGCATGCACAATACGCAACAGACTTACCGCGCCATCTGTTGCCGGGTTTGATAACTAGTATTTGCCGAGTTTATTGCAATTACACCAGTCTAAAAGCCCGGGTGACACACGTGTCTGAATTAGCCCCGGCGAGCTCGGCAGGTCTAATAAACACGGGGTTTTCAAACACTGGTCTATTAGACATGCAAAAGATAGGTGTACGCGCAAGAAACCTGGGGTTTTCGTGAGTTTGGGATAGGTGGAAGTACAGCTTATAACTCAGTGGTTTTAGGGTTCGCTCCCTGGAGATTTTTGGCTGTCAGAGCGGTAGGCACCTATCACAGCTGAGGTTCGTTTCACCCTAGTTGGACCCACTCTGACCCAAACTTACCTTAATTTTGAAAAGAATAATCCCATTCGATATTGTATAGGTACAAGGATCAAGAGAATGGCAAAGCCAGCGAGACATGATGGGCCTAACTCGTACCAGAGGATGCCCAGGGTGGCGAGGGCGGTCAGGGGACCTACCCATAGGTAATGGGTGAAAATCACAGCCTGAAAATAGAATGACGTGTATTGAAACTCGTTCCTGTTGTTGTATTTGTATTTGATTTTCCCGTCAGAGCGAAGCCATAGCATTATTGGCCCTGGTATTAGTAAGGAAGAGGCCCACAGGGCCAGACCCAAAAATATGTCTGTTTGCCGTAACCCGACCGTAACCCAAACAAGGTACTAGGCACCATGGCCTACTGTCCCATGCAATGGACGTGAAGAGCCGGCAATGAAATCCCATATAGCCCGGGCTGGATTCGAACCCGGGACCTGCCGCTTGCTGAGCGGACGTGATAACCACTCGGCTATCAAGGCTCCCTGATTTTGAAATCGTGAATTTTTCTTAGCGCCATTTTTGGCTGCAGGTAATTTTTAACTACATGTACCGGTAATTTCTTTTAAGATAAGAATTCATGTTGAAGATGGTAAAGGGTTAACCGAGACGCTCGGTCAACACAGTAAGATCCCTTCATCTCTCCCAATCTCCTGAATGATCCGCACTACAGTCAACACTAATGATCCCCTAACTACAGGGTGACCATTCATCCCTACGGATAGTTTTCAATGAATAGTAATTAGTCTATGTCGATAAGTATGCTAATATAAAGACAAACGGACTGATTACAGTAATTGATGTGGACCTGATGGCAGTTTATGGCCCGATTTATACTGGTGCAAGAAAGTGACAGCGGGCTAGGAGAGGTATTGCTTTCTCATTAGAGTAGAGCTTGTGGCTGGTGCAAGGCATGAAATGTGCAGTAAACTGTAAACTGTTGAATTTCCAGAAGTCAAATTATTATTTAGGGTCTATTTTATGACCTTTTCACCTTGGTATCTCAGTAGAGTAGAGACTTTGGCCAGTGCCAGTCATAGAATGTACAGTATACTGTAAACTCTAAATTTTCCAAAGCCAATAGACTATCATTCCAAAAGAGTGCAGCACCTGACAGGGCAGCGTCATGACGTCCCGCATGTCATTTGTGAACGCCATGACGTGACTCGAAAAAAATCCGTTTGTTTCAGCGATCATGACGTCGGGAAACAATTTGATTTTTTTTCGTCTCGCATCAAGACATCATGAAATGACGTGCGGGATGTCATGACACCTGACCCATCAGGTGCTGCACTCATTTGGAGTGATAGCGTCTACATGGAGGCATATTTTGAGACCGCGACATACTGGTCAGTGATGCATTTTGACCCTATCAGGGGTCAACGACAAAGGATATAAGGACTGCCAGAAAACCACATGGTCACAAACTTCTGCACTGATGTAGGCCTAGTGATTCACCCCATCTGATGTAATGTAGACCAAATGATTCATAACATACGATGACGATATTTGACTAACTTGGAGAAACCTTTAAAATATCTGGTGGTCTTTGCAATGGTATTCGGGGAAAACGAATAACCTATGATCAAATGCTTTGAAAAGAAATTGAGAATTCAGGGAGGCATCTTCTTGGAAATGTCGTCTTCTCAAACTCAGTACACAAAGAGTGAGTTTAGAACCTCAATCGCTCAACAATTAGTGAGTGCTGCTAACCATGAAATCGACAAGAGCTTGATTAACAAACCATCAAGACTATTACTTTAATCTTATTGAATTAGGACCATTTTGATCACTGCCGCTTTTAAAAACGGTTTTCTTTCAACCGCGGTTCAATTAGCCAGCAGTAATGAGGAGGGCGCCGTACTAGCACCACACGGCGTCGCTGCGAGCGTTGTGACCGAAATTTCTTTTTTCTAACGTTATTTCACTTTACTTCTGGCATGAAAATAACCTGTTTGTTTTGGTCACCGACAGTAAAACTTACATCATCTTGTAGTAGATGAAAATTTCTCTAATTTCATTGCTTTTTTCCATAAAAACGTTGAAATTTGATACCGATAAATGCATATGTTTTGTTTCATTATTCCCGCAGAAAAATGTATAGGTCACTTTTTCATGACACAACGTCAACACCTAAAATGACATCAATGACGTCACTAAGGTCAGTTCGCTCGCAGCGCCGACTTGTCGGGATAAACAAAATATCGCCCTCCTCATTGACCAGTTTTGTGGTCTATTCAAACCAGTCATCTTAAATTTACTTTCAAAACAGACTGTAATCATATGACCTGATATTTTCTTCCAAACTGCTATGGAGGGATGAATAAGGGCTCATTTTTCAGTATCGTTAAATCATCGATAAAATGACACCCCCGATCAATTTTCCCGCCTCACTTCACGATCGATAACCGATAATTGTAAACAATTTATTGACGTCTGCTTTTAGTGCAGGAAGGAAGACACTTGGTTGCATACGATGACTTAGACAATAGCAAAACATGTCAGGCGTTTGATGATGTTTCACGGTCGATGGAAAAAGAATGCCAATGTCAGGAATTTGTCGTTATATGTGTACTGACACACTTAAAACAAAATCGATGACGTGTGTGATCATGAGTTAGGAGCCACGGTGGTCTAGTGGCTTGTGTCTCTGACTAGCGGTCATGAGATCCCTGGTTTGAATGATGCCGTCAGCGTGAGACTTTGGGTAAGTCTCATTGTCTTTATCTCACCTCATCAGGGTGAGTGTCAANAACCCCAGAGGTTTTCAACAAATATCTCGTAATTCATACATCCAATGTTTACAATCAACCAAAACACTAGAACGACCGCAGACGACTGCTGACAAAATCCTTGACTGGCCAGCACTGGCCTACACATTGTCTGAGTCATCACTGAAAACATAGGACATCGGTGGCCGTCTTAGGATTTTCAAAGGGCCTAAAGGATTAAAGGGGTAGCTAGCTGGCAGAGATGGAAATGAATAAGGCAAAAATAAATGCTATGACCTATTTTAGAAACAGTGACATATTTTAGGCTTTGGGCATGTTGGGGAAAAATACAACGAAATTTCAATTCGTCATTTTTTCCTTCTTTTCCTTCTAAAAAAATGAGAAAAGGATATCAGTTAGCTGAGAAATAGGGCCATTTTATCATCAGAATTGTAAAGACACATGCAGGAACCACTGCAAAGTTCCTACGTAAGACAGTAAATAACGCACCGCCCAACAGCAAATTACATGTTTCCAATATATGATCAATACAGCATCTCGTTTCTGACGACATCACTCGGGCTGGCAGTAATTAGCGCTAGAGGATTTGTCACAGTCTGTTAACATGGGATGCTGCCACGAAAGCAGACGTCTGCTAATGAACTGAAGGTTGTACGTACTCAGCGCTGGGAGGGCAACGTACATTGTAACTCATTTAATCCACATTTGCAAAAAAATAGTCCATGAAACTGTAAGAATTTTCTCCACTACGGAGGAGGTTTTGAGGCCTGTTTCCACTTCAGCAGTTTCTGCAGAATTCTGCAGTGAGCGATACAGTTTTCACAGACTAGGCATTGGGATGGGATAATTTACACGCCAAATACATTATCGAAGGACTCCCTAAATCCTGTCAAAACCGCAGGCACACTGCAAAACGCAGCAGGAACCGCTGTAGTGGTGTGCGCCTTTAAGGAAGTACTGAAGACAAGTTGTCTATTTCCAGCAGTCAGACTCCTTAGCCACAAATCTTTGCAAAACGTGCAGCAGTACATGTACATGAATACTACAGTACATCATTCTGCGCTGATCATGACCAGAAGACACCGTAACTATAGACATGGCCCAGAATTAACGGGCCTATGTTTACACAGATTGACATGACACCTATTTTCAGACGGCCAGTGCATAAAAACTACGCTATGAAAGTGAACCCACCACCCATCAAAACGGAGTACAAGATCTCTAGATCATCCCCATGTAAACAATATGGCGTGTATCTCCTCAATACGTGTGTACAGATCGATTGAAGTTGAAATTTTGGTTCTTATGTTTGCACAACACATGTTTTGCCTTGGGAAAGCTGTGGATTTCTGTTGCGTCGTGACGCCAATGACGTAACGTCACGCCCGCCGCACACACGAATTTTGACCATTTTTCTGATGATTGCCTCAATAAAATCACTCTTTTCTAAATCTTCGATCATTTGGGTCCCAACATTTTTGGATTGCCAATATCCAGAAGTAATCCTCTTTCCAATGGCCAAAAAGAATAAAATTATTGGCACGCTAAATCTGATTTCTGCTAAGATCTTTAGGAGATGGTCTAAAACTGGACCGGGTGTCCCGTTAATTCTGGGCCATGTCTATAGCGGCAGGTGAGCAACTTACGGTATCGAATCGATTGCAGTCATTGGACATCAAGTTGACAATCTGACCAACGGTCGTCTGTGTCAGGGCAGTGTTACTTAGACGTAATGACTGAAAGAGAAATATGGAAAACTGACAATAAAGACGTGTAAGCAATTATTAAGACTTGTTTCTATCGGAGTTGGAGGAGACTTGGCCCTGTCTGTGACTCCTCAAAGAATTATACTCCAAGGGCCGTATGCTCGGGTCAGACTTTCATTGAAGCCTGACTTTTCTCAATGCTTCAAGCGAACAGAAAGTCTAACTAACTTCAGCTACATGTATACTTTAGGCTAAAGTCTGACCCAAGCATACGGCCCCTAGTCAGAGCCATTATTCACCTAGGCCCAGGTTGAAATTCACCAAGAATTTCCAAGTATTAAACGAACTGTCTCCCATTACTACCCTCTATAGTATAGAGGGTTCGCGGAGATTAACAACGGCACAAAATCTCCCCTTAAAATGTGTAAAAGTTGAAGGGATTTTACCTTTCTATAAATGAGTGAACAACAGGCCACACGCACCCACATCCCAATCCGTAGCACACCGAAGAAATACGGGTGGTGAAAAATGGCAAGAAAAATGGTACAGATGCTGACGCCTGCTGCATAGAAATACGCATCGATGAGTGGCGTCTGATCGCTGTAGAATTTGATGAGGCCGACCAGGAAGAGGGGCTGGATGATCTTCACAACTTCCTGAAAGACACAAAGATGAAAGTAAGCACTTATTCGGGAAGTTAGCAGCAAACAACTGATTTACTTTGGAGAGCCCTGTGGTGCAGTGGTAAGGGCACTGGACTTTTAACCGACAGGTCATGGGGTTGATTCCCAGTGGAGTTGCCACTTATGTTTCTTTTAACTGGTCTGAGATGGGGACGGATCCAGATTTGGGAAAAGAGGGGGTGCCCTGTGCTGGGAACATTGTAATTTGCACCAAGTTCCAGAATTTCACGGTCAATTTTACAGATTTGTGACCTGTCACCCCAAAACGAGTACCAAGTCGCTCAGAAGTTGGCAGGTTGAGACGAATGTTTTGTCAATTTCAGTAGGCCTAGGCTTATTGGCCTGTATTCTAGAAGCCTCCTAAGGTCCACTTTAACATTTTGTATTTTGCCCTGCAAACAATAGCTAAAGGTAAACCTTAGAGTTAAAGAAGCTTCTAGAATATGGCCCTGCATCCGTCTTTTGTAAAATCTGAGTGATTACATTTCTTCCTTTATCTCCTGGAGTTATTTTGGTTCATCCTGGTTCTCATCTTGTGCGACTTGATACCTGATTCGATCTGACAGGTCACATTTGTTGGCCGAAAGAGGGGCGTGCGCGCGCCCCCTTGGATCTGTGCCTGTGAGAGGATCAAGTGTAGCCGACTTGCTGAGCTGCTGCTTGAGTTCTCCAGAAACATTTTTTGAAAGACATCAGAGACTGGGAAAACTGTGTTCAGGAATTCAACTCAGAACCTCAGACAGAGGCGTCAGGCATCCTTGTTTCAGTGCTTCATGTAAGACGGGCACAATCACGCTCGCGCCCCTGCGCGCCCGCAAAATTGCGCTGAGGAGCTCAATTGACCGCGCTCCTTGGCATCCTTGAAGTTCGGGCGCGAGTGTGAACAGCTCTCCTTCACGAGTGTGAACAGCTCTCCTCGTGGCTTTGAGGAGCTCAACTGATTGAGCTGCTCAAAGGAGATTTCGCTGATTGCAGATTTCAAATGTGAAGCACTGAATTGTTTCCACTGCACAGCTCCGAGTCTGACAGCAACAATACTCGTATGTTCAAAACATATTGAGACGACCCCTGCACCAGCTAATGGAACGAAACCTGATGAGTTTCTCTAAGTTAACATCACCCCAGGGTACACTCAAAGAGGAATCGCTGCAATAAAACGACCCCTTAGGGTAGTTAAGACCCTCATTAGTGCTATTTCAAAAGATGGGTCATTAATTTTGTTAATTAATACACTCTGTGTGTCTATCAGTTTATCTGCAACAGGTTAGAGGAATTCAGGCACTGGCATGGTATCAGAAGATGTCTGTGTTGGCATCGAGTTTGCTGGAGGCATACGGCTTGTGATTTATATTTCAGACCCTGAGCGTCACAAAATCATCAATAGTTGTGCTTCCACTACAAAAAAAGCTGGTATTTGTCCGCTCTTGTGCTGCTTCCATTACAGAATTGCCGGGTTTAATAAGTCCGGTTCTATTAAGTGCGGATCTATTTAGTTCGGACAGCATAAGTTGCGCTTCCACTACAAAAAAAGCCGGTATTTGTCCGCTGTTATTCTGCTTCCATTAGAGAATTGTCGGGTTTAATAAGTCCGGTTCTATTAAGTGCGGATCTATTTAGTTCGGATAGCATAGCCGATCATATTCCGAATCTAGATGCGGATAAATTTTGTAGTGGAATGGCAATAACACCGGATCTATTTGTAGTATTAAGCTCGGCTACAGGTGGCTCCACGGTCGCTTGCGACTGTGCATGACCTATCCAAACTAAATAGATCCGCACTTAATAGAACCGGACTTATTAAACCCGGCAATTCTGTAATGGAAGCAGAACAGGAGCGGACAAAACCAGCTTTTTTTGTAGTGGAAGCGCAACTATTGTGATTCGGCGTCAAACCCAAATTTGATCGTGCATCAGAACAGACGTACATGAGGCATCTGAAGTATGAATCCGGCTAGGCCCTTCCATACTGTGCAACTTTAATAATGCCAAGTCTCACAGTCACAATTGTCTCATTCTTACCTCAATAAGCACCAAGATCCCTATTAACATGTATTTTTTCCCAAAAGCTCTGTACAATGCTCGAAAAAGACTTGGATTTTTGCCCTCTTTGATCTTACATGTTTCCTTCTCCCACTCCCTGTAAAATCAAACAAAATAACGATTTAGAAGAATATTATTACAAAATTGGCAATGTCGGATGGTATCCTGAGTTCAACACAAATGTCAATCTGAGCTTAGCGGATGTCACTTTCAGGACAGATGGGACAAAAGAAATCGACAGACGCTCAAAGTGGGGGAAAAAATTTGTTATTGTATGGGAAAGTGATTGCAGACTAATTGATCAACAACGTTTCTCCAAAAATGACTGGGGTCAATATCATGAATGGGAAACCTCAATGAAAACTCAAATGAACAACCTGAAATCGACAACTCTAGGTTAACGTCCTGCTCAGACAACTGAAATGAACAACCCAAGTAAACAACTCTTATTACCGTCCTGCTCAGACAACTGAAATGAACAACCCAAGTAAACAACTCTTATTACCGTCCTGCTCAGACAACTGAAATGAACAACCCAAGTAAACAACTCTTATTACCGTCCTGCTCAGACAACTGAAATGAACAACCCAAGGAAAGAATTCTAATTTATTACTACAGAACTTGCTCAGACAACTGAGCAGGTTTACATTTAATTGACAACCCAAGTTACCAATCCCAATTGCCAAACTGCTCAGACAACTGATGAGCAGACAACCCAAGTTACCAATCCCAATTATCGACCTGCCCAATTACTCACCTGCTCAGACAACTGAGCAGGTTTAATTGACAATCCAAGTTACCAATCCCAATTACCGACCTGTTCAGAAAACTGAGTAGGTTTAAACTGACAATCAAAATTACCAACTCCAGTTACGAACCTGCTCAGACTAACAGAAATAAACTACCCAAGTAAACAACTCCAATTACAGAACTTGCAGAAAATGCTGTTTTTTGCTCAATGCTTTATACCTGGTCCGGTGGAAACAAACTGGACACACTACAGCACGATCTGTCATTTATTTCCAGAAGACCAACAAAACTCCACATTACAATTAACAATAACACGAAGATCGGGCATAAGAAAATGAACAGAGCTGAACAATATCTTTGAGGCATTCGTGATATTTTGGGTTGAGGTGACATTTACATCATCAGACGTGGGCGGAGATGATTTTTCGTCGAACACGAGATGTTGACAAGTTGTGAGAATATTTCTTCTTTCGTCGGCTCAGAAATATCAAGATGAGGAGATGTGAACATCATCTGAAGTGTTTGTGACAGAAAGAAATTAACTCGTGGACTACCACGTCACAAGACATTTCCTGAAAAATTTGACTTTTTTTGCATCATACTGTTTTAACCACCTGCAGGTATATTCTGCCAAATAATACTTTGTATGAGCAAAAGTCAGACGATGCCGGAGTCTTAATATCGACTGGGTATTCTTAAGCATAGCGTACATCACACTTGCGACTGAGACAACTACATGTAGTCGCCACTGTGCTACTGGCGGCTGGGAGGATCTAGCTGGAACTGGAGGTGACTGATCATTCGCCAGAAAGGGTCGATGTAGGCATCCTTGCGACTCGCTGGAACTGAGATTTTGCCAGTCGCCATGAGTTGCACATATTCAACTTTCTAGCGACTAGTTCTACCCAATTTCGTTCAGTTGCTGCGGTATGTGGGCTTGCGACTGGTCAGTGCCAGTTTTCTGAACGAAACCTACTCTCATTGAGTCTCAACTCTCCAGATGTTACCTGAGTTGCTGCCAGTCGCAAGTGCGATGTACACAGACGGTCAGGACATGATGACTGATTGGATCCTCCTAGTTTTACCATCATTGTTTACTGGGTTGTTGAATTTGCGATGTGCGCGCAGTGCGTACATCACCCGCGACTGATCAGATCAGTTACTTCCAGGCGCAAGTGCGATGTACGCCTGGCTTTTATCTTAAGCGGGCAGCACACAAGATGACGAGATGGTGATATCGCAACTCATGAGGGCCCAAGGTACGTCTCTGCAGGTTGACAACACTAGTGGACGGCAGTGATAATAGGTGAGTAAACTGATGACCAGTGATGATCACCTGCGACATGCGCCTACTTTTGCTAGAGCGCGGTCACATTTGCTAGAGCTGGTCTCCCGGGGGGCCACTCCCTGGCTCAACATAACCCCATGTGCGTTCCTAAAAAGGATCACAGAGAGGCCCCTTATTTCCCTATCATTCACGCAATAAGCCTATGGGCCAGCATATTTTTCCCACACAAGGCCCATCCTGAATTACTAGTATAACTTTTCCCCTGCCCGCAACAAAAGGCAATGTTCCGTCGGCAACAGCAGCGGGAGGTGGCTGACAGAGCGGGAAAGGCAGCGGGACTTGGCGCGCTGACTGTGTTCATCGTACGGGAGGGGGCGGGAGATATTCTTTCTGCCAGCTGGAGGGGGTGTGGATCATGAATTCAATGACCCCGCCAGAGGGGACTTTTTCAAAAAGCAAGGAACACACATGGTGTATGGCCAGTGTGGGGAGTGACCCCCCCGGGGCTGGTCTCTACTTCGGGCTCTGTGGTTTCTGATCATGACAAGATACAGAGAAGTACATGAATATCTTCTCCAAGTGGAACAGACTTCAGATGGATGTTAAAAGAACTTCGTCTCGAATCTGTCTTCCCAGGTTCGACATTTTTTAAAATTTTGCAGGGTTGGATGCACTTATAATAAAGCCAATAGTGATAAGAAGGCAGTGTTTTGCTTCGCACATATTATTGGCACATCCAGGCAAGAGTCAAACGTGACCTGGCTAAGACGACAGAAGAATTTCTTCCGTCACAAACTTTTGTTAAGCTACATTTAACTGTCAACAGGGTTTACGTCCATATGTCTCTGTGCAACGCCTGCCCTTTGAGAGGACAAGGGACAGGGATTTTCTACCCTTAAGCTGACCATCTCCACAAGAGTACATTCTACTTCTACTCTGCCTTTGTAGACATGGTAGAATGCCGTGCCCGTTCTGTTACACTAGTGGAGAACTCTGACTACATGATGACAAAATACTGCCGGCACTGAAATGGTTAATCCCATACCATGTATGATTGCAGCATGGTGTGGCAAGTCTTGTGATCTGCATAATGATCCCGCTATCCAGCACGGAATTCCCACTTCATAGGCCCATATAACACAAGCATGTTTTTGTCTACTTTGTGATGATTTAATACATACATAAATATCTGGAGCAGTGAAATTTAGGCCTACTTGTGCTTTCCAATGTCACTGCTGATATTCACAGTTAGATATGACATAACCACACAGGGCATGGTTATGACACTGCCGATTTTCACAGTCAGATGACATAACCACTAGGGCATTTATCATACTTATGACACTGCTGATGTTCAGAGTGAAAAATGACACGAACCATACAGGACATCTGGCCTTGTATTTGGGAAGTCTGAGCCCTGGTGGATGTAAAGGTGACTACTGTTGTGAACCTGCAGGTACTTTCAACCCTTTCCTTGGTTGCAACAAGCATTTGCTTTTGCTGGAGCGGGTCATGTTCCGGACACTAGTACAGGGTCGGATCCAGGGTCGACAGAAAGGGGGGGCGTAGCTCGACGGAGGTGGAGAGCACCGAGAGCGCGAAGCCGAAACGGGGGGTCTGGGGGTCCCCCCCCCAGAAAAATTTGACAATTTAAGTGCTTTTAGATGCATTTTCCTGGCATCTGAGAGCAAAAAAATCGAATTTTTATGTGATTGAAGTTTTCTTGCTAAAAAAAAATCACTGGTCTGCCAAAAATAGGGGGGGCGTACNCACGGCTGACATTCACAGTGCCAGGTGACATAACCACACACGGCATTATGACACTGCTGATATTCAACAGCACAGCAAATGATGAGATGAACCATGGAAGGCATTTTATGACACACAGCATTTAATTATGATTACTTCTGATGATCACAGTCATAGGTGACTGGGCCATGCAGGGCATTTATGACAGCTGCTTAAGTTTTCTAATTACTGGCATGATGACATATTCACAGCTTTAAGCTGCATTTAGCTGACACGCGGAATGCGGATTGCGGAACACGGAAGCGGAAAATGCAATGCATTTTCCCATACAACATATTTTTCCGCCAGGGTTTCCGCGTCCCTATACCGCATTCCGCGTGTCAGCTAAATGCAGCCTTAGGCCTTGATGTAAAGGTGACTACTGTTGTGAACTGCACAGATCCAACCCTTTCCTTGGTTGCAACAAGCACCTGCTTTTGGTGGAGCAGGTCACGTTCTGGACACTGTAGATGCACTCACAGTCAAATATGACATACCAAAGCAGGGTTTCTGTCGCCGTTGTCGTTGGTCAGAACTGTGTCAGGAAGCCCCGCCGGGAAGCACATTTGGTGAATGGGAACAGAAAGGAAATTAGGAAGTGTGCATGGCGGCATCTCTCGTGGCATACTTCGTTAGTTCTGATGGTCGGAAAATACTCTTTTTAGGCCGAGTGCCGGTCAGCATTTCTGTGTCCTAGACGGGGCCGTCCAGCGCCGACCAGCAGCGGCAGAACCCCGCCAAAGGGCGTAAAATCATGTTTATGACACTGTTGATGTTCATTGCAATATGTCATAAACCATATGGCATCTGGCCTTGTATTTGGCAACTTTGAACCCTGGATATAAAGGTGACAGTTTACCATCACCGTTAATCCCACGATAACGACAAGATACCCGACGGAGATGTCAGAAGGTGAACAGAGTCCTCCAATTAATCTCTGCTTTCGATCCTACATCCATCAGTTTTTCACAAACCTGTGGAAAACGCCTGTTTCTATGGAAACCCTGTCATGCAATAGCACATTTCAACATCCAGATGATAGAATTCGATGGCTATGAATTTCACTTTAACCTATTATCTCCACAACCAGAACGCTAAAAGCATACAATATCTATCACTGTTGTTTTCTTTCACCGTTAACAACCTTTGGAACTGGCAAAGAATGACTGGAGGTCGTAAGAGCTGAATTGATAAACAGCACGTGATATGTTATGGAATTCTACAATAATTTTCTTTCTGAATATCTGTACTCATGAATTCCGTACCTACACATATAATTCAGGGTCTTCCCAGGGTAAGTCCCAGGGTCTGGGTGATAACTTCCACCCTTACGTTGCCACAGACCTTGAGTGATTTCTGAAGGTCTTTTAACTTGGTTTCGCTTGCACTTGTAGATAGTGAGTAGTGGCATGAGTGGTAATTACCATGATTACCAACTGGTTCAGCAAGTTGCAAGGGAATGGAACTGTCACTCACAAATCAGACATCCTCGTGCATTGGAAGCAGCTGTTGCCAAAGAGGAAACCAATCAGGTGTCATCGTCACGACATGTGCAATACGTGCCTGGTACCTTTAAATTTGCAGGTGGCATGCAGCAGTGATATCCAGGTTTCCCCGGATTTTGTAAAGGTGGCATGCAGCACTGATATCCTGGCTTCCCTGGATTTTGTAAAGGTGGCATCACTCCAACAGCACTAATATCCAGGTTTCACTGGATTTTGTAAAGGTGGCATGCAGCACTACATACATGTAATATCCAGGTTTCACTGGATTTTGTAAAGGTGGCATGCAGCACTACATAATATCCATGTTTCACTAGATTTTGTAAAGGTGGCATGCAGCACTACATAATATCCAGGTTTCACTCGATTTTGTAAAGGTGGCTTGCAGCACTACGTAATATCCAGGTTTCACTAGATTTTGTAAAGGTGGCATGCAGCCACTACATAATATCCAGGTTTCACTAGATTTTGTAAAGGTGGCACGCAGCACTACATAATATCCAGGTTTCACTGGATTTTGTACCAAATTAATCACTTGGGATTTCTCTAGTCACACTTAATTTTCAGATAAATTGTGGTGAAAATAACAAATTTGCCAGTTTTTAGTAGTCAATCAGCCAGTTTCTTTCTTCAATCAATCTTCTGGCAACTGATCAGTCGCCTCCAGTTCCAGCTAGATCCTCAGGGCTTTCATTAACTTTTTCCCTACCTGGGTCATGACTTGCACAATTTTTTTACGGAAGTCAATTGGGGAAGATGCTGGGGTCTTTAGAATTCCAGTAATTCTTTTTCGGGGTCATGACTTCTTGTTATATTTTACTGGGGTCAAATCGTCCCTTCGTTTGTTGCTACCGGTGCAGCGCTCGAGCCGGAGTGTGTGGTTGCCATAGGCGAAAGGAATCCCCAGTTCTATTTTCACCTCCGCTAGCAAGGATTCGGCGTGTTGAAGAAAATTTGGCCACGCACGACTTTCAATATCTTACCTGCGTTAGCCGGGGTCCTACTGGCGTAATGGAGACTGAGTATACAGATGGGACTTCCACACTTTCTCTGTCGGCGTATAATCGAATTTACCTGCGTTTTTTAGACTTCAGAGTTATTTATATTTGCGTCATTTGTGTAGTTTACATGCGTAATAGACGCCATACGCAGGCTTAATGAAAGCCCAGATCCTCCAAGTCGCCGGTAGCTCAGTGGCGACTAGTTGTCTCCAGTTGCAAGTGTGATGTATGCTAGGCTTTACACATTTCGTAGAACTACATGTACTAGAATTTAAGAATTTTTATTAATTTGCAACACCACACCCTCTTCCTTCCACGCCACCACCATCTAGAATATCACGTAGCATTAATCGATTGAATAAAAGCTGCAATAGAAAGAATACAAACAGATAACGCAGGACGTTTGTCCCTAAAGGTCAACAGTTTGCTACCTAAATGACAAAATATACCTGATTCATATCGAGAAAAGGTCGTATTGTCCACAGAACAACCGCATACGCCCCAAAGAATTCTCATTTGCAAATGGTACAAGGCAAGTAGAAGATAAAAGGAAAAGAATAACATTGATGTCAGGTCAAGTTTGCCGAGTCCGGTTTAATAAACTAGACAAGTCAATACAGGCAGCGTCTGTGAAATGAAAAGACATAGGATACAATTGCGAAGCAAGAGTTCGCTAGAACAGGTTCATCTACGCAGAGTACACATTCTGAATGGGGAATCCGGTCCAACTTGAGATGGACCCGGGGCAGAGTATCCAAAGTATAATTCCCCGGCCACGTAAGTTAACTTTTCCATTGCCACTTTTTCATCAACCTCGGGATTACTTGCGTAGATCGTCTTTCTCCTTGTGACATATTCACAGAATAATAGGCTTCCTCTTTGTGATTAGCTGACCACTTGGCTTTGAACTCCTGGACAATGCAGACAGACAGACAGACAGACAGAAAGACATCACTGGATTGTTTTCCCTGATCATCATTTGGGCTGACATAACCATTTACTGGTAGTCTTGGTGCAAGTTTTGAGAGAAGCCCATTTTTTTCATTTTTTTAATGAAATAATCATTTTATGCCCAGCACGTATTCCGAGATGACCCTGAGCAAAAGGAACTTTTCTTCAGAGTTCAAGGGGTTTGCTGGCCCAGGAAAGTCATTTGCTGGCCCTCTCCTGGGCCTAGAAAAGTCTCCATTGCATAAGAGTAAGACTGGAGCACGTGGACGNCGATGCTGTTCAGTGCAGTTTACCGGTACACTTGCGCGATGCATTGCGTCATTTCAAAATGGCCGCCATTTCGGCCGTCAGCACAAACGGTGATTTGTGAAACACCTTTTTCCTGTCACGTTTTTCGGGAAATTGACTGTGATGATGGCTGTACCGCCAAGAAAGATAAGTCAACTGACGTATGTTTCATCAAAATCGGCCCAGCCGTTGCGGGGCTATCGTTGATAAACCTCGCGCCAAGGGGATTTGGAATGGAGAGTAGCTGGAACTGGAGGCGACTGATCAGTCACCAGAAATGGTCGGTGTACGCACCCTTGCCACTCGTTGGAATTGAGATTTTGCCAGTCGCCATGAGTTGCACATGTTCAACTTTCTAGCGACTAGTTCTACCCAGTTTCGTTCAGATGCTGCGATACGCGGGCTTGCGACTGGTCAGTGCCAGTTTTCTGAACGAAACCTAGTCTCGTCGAGTCTCAACGGCCCGGATGTTACCTGAGTTGCTGCCAGTCGCAAGTGTGATGCACACGGTCAGGACATGACGACTGATTGGATCCTACTAGTTTTACTGAGTTGCTGAATTTGCGATGTGCACATTGCGCGTACATCACCAGCAACTGATCAGATCAGTTGAGTTACTTCCAGTCGCAAGTGCGATGTAGGCCTGGCTTTAATCATAAGCAGGCCGCCCACAAGGTGACGAGAGGGTGATATCGCAAGTGAGGACCAAAGTACGTCTCTGCAGGTTGATGATACTTAGTGGACAGGAGTGATAATAGGTGAGTAAACTGATGACCAGTGATGATCACCTGCAACATGCGCCTACTTTTGCTGGAGCATCACATTTGCTAGAGCTGGTCTCTACTTCAGGCTCTGTGGTTTCTGATCATGACAAGATACAGAGAAGTACATGAATATCTTCTCCAAGTGGAACAGACTTCAGATGGATGTTTTAAAAACAACTTCGTCTCGAATCTGTCTTCCCAGGTTCGACATTTTTGAAAATTTTGCAGGGTTGGATGCACTTATAATAAAGCCAATAACGATAAGAAGGCAGTGTTTTGCTTCGTACGTATTATTGGCACATTACATCCAGGTAAGAATCAAACGTGACCTGGGTAAGAAGACAACAGGAGAATTTCTTCCGTCACAAACTTTTGTTAGCTACATTAACTGTCAATAGGGTTTACGTCCATATGTCTCTGTGCAACGCCAGGGTTTCTGCCAGAAATATTTTTGAGGGTATGCAGTTCTTCTAAATCAGCAAAAAAAACATGAAATTAAAGAAAATGGCCCTTTGCTGCTCCTTTGAGGGTACTCGCAGCGTACCCTGCGTACCCTCTGGTTGAAACACTGAACGCGTGTTCTTTGAGAGGACAACTGGGACAGGGATTTTCTACCCAAGCTGACCATCTC
Organism: Notospermus geniculatus; assembly: GCA_002633025.1. Taxonomy (NCBI): domain Eukaryota; kingdom Metazoa; phylum Nemertea; class Pilidiophora; order Heteronemertea; family Lineidae; genus Notospermus; species Notospermus geniculatus. The sequence goes on along the minus strand of NMRB01000934.1, from coordinate 198,808 downwards.
CACAAGACTACTGCGGACTACTTCAACTCTGCCTTTGCAAAATGCCATTTCTTCTTCCCGAAGGATCTGCCAAATGACGTCATGATGCCGTCTTCAACGTGAAATTGTTTTTTTAACCACATGCGTCCCGGCAATGACGTCATTGATCATTCTGATTTAGCAGCAGGACTTCCCTTACCAAAAAGCAGCATGTTTTATGCATATTCCATGCAGGAAATAAGCATGAAATGTAGCCATGTTTTATGCATGAATGGTGCAGTGTGTAAAGTGTTGGCATACTACATGATGATGACAAAATACTGCCGGCACTGAAATGGTAATAAGAACCCTATACGATTGCGGCATGGTGTGGCAAAAAGTCTTGTGATCTGCATAATGATCCCGCAATCCAGCACGAATTCCCACTTCATCAGTGTTCATAGGCCCATAATTCATCTAATAATTGCACCATCTCATTTTTGTCTGGAGCAGTGAAATCTAGGCCTACTTGTGCTGCCAATGGTCATGTAAGGATGCACTGACCAAATATACAGAATATACAGTGGTGTGATTTGAAACTTGGACCTTTTACTGGCTTGAAATCGAAAAGGGCAGTTTTGCACACTACATGTACCTTCTCACAATCTCAATTTCTACCACAGAGGGCATTTTTATGACACGGCTGACATTCACAGTGCCAGGTGACATAACCACACACGGCATTATGACACTGCTGATATTCAACAGCACAGCAAATGATGAGATGAACCATGGAAGGCATTTTATGACACACAGCATTTAATTATGATTACTTCTGATGATCACAGTCATAGGTGACTGGGCCATGCAGGGCATTTATGACAGCTGCTTAAGTTTTCTAATTACTGGCATGATGACATATTCACAGCTTTAAGCTGCATTTAGCTGACACGCGGAATGCGGATTGCGGAACACGGAAGCGGAAAATGCAATGCATTTTCCCATACAACATATTTTTCCGCCAGGGTTTCCGCGTCCCTATACCGCATTCCGCGTGTCAGCTAAATGCAGCCTTAGGCCTTGATGTAAAGGTGACTACTGTTGTGAACTGCACAGATCCAACCCTTTCCTTGGTTGCAACAAGCACCTGCTTTTGGTGGAGCAGGTCACGTTCTGGACACTGTAGATGCACTCACAGTCAAATATGACATACCAAAGCAGGGTTTCTGTCGCCGTTGTCGTTGGTCAGAACTGTGTCAGGAAGCCCCGCCGGGAAGCACATTTGGTGAATGGGAACAGAAAGGAAATTAGGAAGTGTGCATGGCGGCATCTCTCGTGGCATACTTCGTTAGTTCTGATGGTCGGAAAATACTCTTTTTAGGCCGAGTGCCGGTCAGCATTTCTGTGTCCTAGACGGGGCCGTCCAGCGCCGACCAGCAGCGGCAGAACCCCGCCAAAGGGCGTAAAATCATGTTTATGACACTGTTGATGTTCATTGCAATATGTCATAAACCATATGGCATCTGGCCTTGTATTTGGCAACTTTGAACCCTGGATATAAAGGTGACAGTTTACCATCACCGTTAATCCCACGATAACGACAGTTTTCTTGCTAAAAAAAAATCACTGGTCTGCCAAAAATAGGGGGGGCGTACGCCCCCCACGCCCCCCCCTGGATCCGACCCTGCTAGTATAGCACTCACATACCAAAGCAGGGTTTCTGTTGCCGTTGTCTTGGTCAGAACTGTGTCAGGAAGCCCAGTCGGGAAGCACATTTGGTGAATGGGAACAGAAAGGAAATTCGGAAGTGTGCATGGCGGGCATCTCTCATGGCACACTTCGTTAGTTCAATCTGATGGTCGGAAAATACTCTTTTTAGGCCGAGCGCCGGTCGTCATTTCTGCGTCCTGGACGGGGCCGTCCAGCACCGGCAGAACCCTGCCAAAGGGCATAAAATCATGTTTATGACACTGTTGATGTTCATTGCAAGATGACATGAACCATTATGGAAGTGTGCATGGCGGGCCTTTCTCGTCGCACACTTCGTTAGTTCAATCTGATGGTCGGAAAATACTCTTTTTAGGCCGAGTGCCGGTCATCATTTCTGCGTCCTAGACGGGGCCGTCCGGCGCCGACCAGCAGCGGCAGAACCCTGCCAAAGGGCATAAAATCATGTTTATGACACTGTTGACGTTCAGAGTGCAAGATGACATGAACCATATGGCATCTGGCCTTGTATTTGGCAACTTTGAACCCTGGATATAAAGGTGACAGTTTACCATCACCGTTAATCCCACGATAACGACAAGATACCCGACGGAGATGTCAGAAGGTGAACAGAGTCCTCCAATTAATCTCTGCTTTCGATCCTACATCCATCAGTTTTTCACAAACCTGTGGAAAACGCCTGTTTCTATGGAAACCCTGTCATGCAATAGCACATTTCAACATCCAGATGATAGAATTCGATGGCTATGAATTTCACTTTAACCTATTATCTCCACAACCAGAACGCTAAAAGCATACAATATCTATCACTGTTGTTTTCTTTCACCGTTAACAACCTTTGGAACTATGGCAAAGAATGACTGGAGGTCGTAAGAGCTGAATTGATAAACAGCACGTGATATGTTATGGAATTCTACAATAATTTTCTTTCTGAATATCCGTACCCATGAATTCCGTACCTACACATATAATTCAGGGTCCTCCCAGGGTAAGTCCCAGGGTCTGGGTGATAACTTCCACCCTTACGTTGCCACAGACCTTGAGTGATTAATCTGAAGGTCTTTTAACTTGGTTTCGCTTGCACAACATAGATAGATAGTGGCATGATTGGTGATTACCAGGATTACCAACTGGTTCAGCAAGTTGCAAAGGATGCTTAACTGTCACCGACAAATCAGACATCCTCGTGCATTGGAAGAGCTGAATGCCAAAGAGAAAACCAATCAGGTGTCATCACACATCACGAAAAGTGCAATACACGCCTGGTACCTTATTTGCAGGTGGCATGCAGCACTGACTCCAGGTTTCCCTGGATTTTGTAAAGGTGGCATGCAGCACTAATATCCAGGTTTCCTTGGATTTTGTACAGGTGGCATGCAGCACTTATATCCAGGTTTGCCTGGATTTTGTAAAGGTCGCATGCATCACTAATATCCAGGTTCTCCTAGGTTTTGTAAAGGTGGCATGCAACACTCCCGATCCAGGTTCCACTGGACTTTGTAAAGGTGGCATGCAGCACTAATATCCAGGTTGCCTGGATTTTGTAAAGGTGGCATGCAGCACTATACGTATCCAGGTTTCACTGGATTTTGTAACAAATTAATCACTTGGGATTTCTCTAGTCACACTTGATTTTCAGATAAATTGGGGTGAAAATGAAGAAATTTGCCATTTTTTATTAGTCAATCAGCCAGTTTCTTTCTTCCGGTCACTGGTTAGGAAACACTTAATACCCACAGGGCAAACCAAAAGTTATGCCTGTCCATGTAGGCCTATGTGAATTTTTGTGATTATCATACCCACTTTGAACTGGCATGAAGATTTACACATCTCGTAGAACTGCTAGAATTTAAGAACTTTTATTAATTTGCAACACCACACCCTCTTCCTTCCACGCCACCACCATCTAGAATATCACGTAGCATTAATCGATTGAATAAAAGCTGCAATAGAAAGAATACAAACAGATAACGCAGGACGTTTGTCCCTAAAGGTCAACAGTTTGCTACCTAAATGACAAAATATACCTGATTCATATCGAGAAAAGGTCGTATTGTCCACAGAACAACCGCATACGCCCCAAAGAATTCTCATTTGCAAATGGTACAAGGCAAGTAGAAGATAAAAGGAAAAGAATAACATTGATGTCAGGTCAAGTTTGCCGAGCCCGGTTTAATAAACTAGACAAGTCAATACAGGCAGCGTCTGTGAAATGAAAAGACATAGGATACAATGAGTTCGCTAGAACTGGTTCATCTACGCAGAGTAGACACTGCTGAATAGGGAATCCGATCCAACTTGAGATGGACCCAGGGCAGAGTATCCAAAGTATAATTCCCCGGCCACGTAAGTGAACTTTTCCATCGCCACTTTTTCATCAACCTCGGGATTACTTGCGTAGATCGTCTTTCTCCTTGTGACATATTCAAAGAATAATAGGCTTCCTCTTTGTGATTAGCTGACCACTTGGCTTTGAACTCCTCGACAATGCAGACACAGACAGACAGACAGACAGACAGACATCACTGGATTGTTTTCCCTGATCATCATTTGGGCTGAGATAACCATTTACTGGTAGTCTTGGTGCAAGTTTTGAGAGAAGCCCATTTTTTTCATTTTTTTAATGAAATAATCATTTTATGCCCAGCACGTATTCCGAGATGACCCTGGGCAAAAGGAACTTTTCTTCAGAGTTCAAGGGGTTTGCTGGCCCAGGAAAGTCATTTGCTGGCCCTTTCCTGGGCCTAGAAAAGTCTCCATTGCATAAGAGTAAGACTGGAGCACGTGGACGGCCTCGTAGCCGAACTGCAAGAGGAATTCAACCCCTAGGCTACGCAAGGGACTCATACTTACAATCCAAGTTTTTCTGTGAGGTATTCTGTGGAGTCACATTCAACGACATTGTACATATCCTCCTTTTCGAGGGATTTCTTGGCCCCTTTGCTGAAGAGTGGGTTCAGCCACCTAAAAAGAGAAACAAAATGGATACATATAGTAGGGTCCCATTGGCGACTTTTGCCCACGACAAGGGGTGAATCTGAAGTCTGTGGTCTTTTTACTGGTCACTGATTGGTCGAACACTCGCAGGCCTAGATAAGTTAGTTGTGGGTGGTCGTAGAAACTCGTACATTCTTCGCACATTAGACCTACTCGTAGCTACTCGAAGACTGTCGTACATGTAGATAGTCGAGGTTTACTCTTCCATAACCAAGACCTACGATCCTGTACGACTATGTATGACATGGGTGCGACTATACGAGATAACTTTGACTGACTTCGACTAAAATTTTTTCGCGGGCTAAGTTTGAACTTTTTGAAAATTTTTCTGCGAGCCAGAGAATCATTGCAAACATAGACGACAGTCTAACATGTCTAAGAACTGTTATGGGGAGCTACAATTTTTTCATTCGTCCCCTTTTTGCAGGCCAAAATTCGCCAGTAGGACACTCCCCTAGTGTTAGCACAATTATGAAGTTCGCACATATTCAGTTGTCGATCCATCGGTAATGATGGATAATGAAGGATATTGACTCGAAACTATCCAGACCGGCATGACTTCAAATGACGAAGTTCAAACAAAAGGGTTAGGCCAACGACCTGGAGAGAACAAAACACTCGATTAGAATAACTAATACTATTGGGTTTCAATAAAACAGGCAGTTTGAGTCGAAATGTCATTGATGTCAACATGAACAATACAGCAATGTAATGGTTTTCAGGTTTTTTCCAAGTTTATACAGAAGATTGTTGCATGATGTATTTGGAGGACACTGACTAAAACGACATGACATGCAGAATGGTGTGCGGCACAAGAAAATCAAACCGAACTAGATCTGGCTGCACACTAGATGCAAATTCGGAGTTTTATGGCTTGCAATGCAACTGCGCCGAAAATGACGCCGAAGTTGTTGTCACCATTTGCAGGCATTGCACGCGCGCTTCAAGGTTGCATGCCCTGTCACACCAATCATGTGACTCGAGGACGCAAACTCAGATTGACTTCACCCTCAACTCCAAATACTTGTTACAGCAAGCAGGTCTATCAGCTAGTGTCTTGATGCCAAATACATGTATCAAACGGTTTGATCTTTAGGTGCCGACAAGCACTGGGCGCCAAGTACGACTCCAGCTGCCAGAACACGAAAGTATAATAATGCGAGTTCTTTAAAATAGCAATGCCAGTTCTTAGCACATTTCCAGTTGAACTGCTCAATGCACTTTACATTATTACCCCAGCTATTACCCCAGCTATAGGTCTGTTCATTCCAATTTCCTTTTCTCCACACCCTCATTGAAAGTACCGAGGGGTAGTGATTTCTACCTGCAGGGTTCAGTGAATGCATACCTGGGCTCAAGTTAGTACCGGTACTACAGGGTGTTTCAAAAAAAAAGTTGTCATCTCTAAAATATCTCCTAGAACCCAAACGCATGAATATTTCTGGCTCAGATTTTGTAAGCTGTTATGTGTAGACATACTGATAATGTTTATGTAATGTTTGTATGATGGTGTCTTGTTATGACGGAACAGTGACCCCAAAAGTAAAAGGGTCCGAAATGCAGGTGTCCTCCAAACAATAAAAGAACCATGATGATGTGAATGCACTGAGGACATTTCAACAATAGGGAACACCGATCACGCAGACCACGCGAGAATATACGCGTGGTTTTGAACTGATAGTACACCAATGCCACCTATTATTCATGACGATTCAAGGTGTGATTGGCCGTGCTTGGTGAACCGCATCTCTCGAACAATGGGCCTAGGTCAACGCTAGGTGTCTCGTCTGCTCTATCAGTAGTCATCACGTGACCAATTGGCGCTCCCCATTGGGCCGAAGGGAAGTCTGAAGGGATAATGGTGGCCATGTGGAAGGTAGATTCCAGTAATAGGCATGCCTGGCAAATTCTGTACGCAGCAAATGAAACAAACGTTTGATTGCTTTCTGATCTTCGTTTTTTTTGCATTTTTCACCTGCTCAGTACGAGGCCTCTCATTCATCCGCGCATAAAGTGGTCGGAACCAAAATTTCTCCAGCACCTCCATACATCCTGACCTATCTACATACCAAATCTGAGCCAAAAATATTCACTGGTTTGGGTTCTAGGAGGTATTTTAGAGATGACAACTTTTTTTTGAAACACCCTGTAGTGTGCAGCAAGTTCAATATGTTGCTTTGGGAATTAGAGAAATGTTGGTGTCCATAGCAATTTACCTTTTTTTTTGAAACCACAACTTTGGCATCCACTTACATGTAATTTGGCATGTTTGGCAATTTAACGGTTACGGAAAAGTAATTTCCATCAAACTTCGTGTACCAGAAAAACACGCAAAAATACAACACACTCGAATAATTCTGGGTCATCAGCTAGGCCTCTAGGATCAGGGAATGGTGCCAATAATGCAACACCATATGCATCAAAATGCACATTTGACAGTGCATCCACTATAATATTCAGCGCAGATGGTAACCCTAAATAGAGTTGAAACGACGATTGATTTCAGCTCATCTTCCTGGGCTCGATATAGACCTTGGTTGCTATGGTAACCGGAAAACAATCACTGTTGGTGAGGGGAGCAACATGACCGTATCATCGGAGTCTGCAACATTCTGTTTCCTATAACATCATCTGTACGCCTCATGAACCATCCGGCTTTTTCTGCCAAAAGGCAGGGCTCAAAATTCACGGAGGCATTGAAGGCAACTGTCTTCATGCCATTTTGCCTTGGCGCCCGGCAAATTTCATCTTGATCCACTAAAATTTTCTTCAGTAACGCCAAGAAAGGCAAGGGAGAGTTCACCCACATTTAGGGTGGATTTCCATTGGAGCGTTTCCGTGCGCGGAAATGCTTGAAAGTATTGTTTGTTTCCGCGGCGTTAGTCACGGCGCGGAAACAAACAATGCTTTCTAGCATTTGCCGCTCGAAAATCGCACGAATGGAAAGCCAGCCTTAGCTTTTAAAACAGGCAGACATAAAATGGAGAATTCATAACATTTAGTGACAGCTTTTCCACAAGCAGTACAGTAATTCTACCTTCAACCATGACTATGATCATCATGTACTCTAGCCTGCTTAGCCACAGAAGCCTTCAGCCTGTTCTGCAACATAAAGCCTAGAGTATACATTGGCCTTGCGACTGGAAGCAACTACCGGCAATGGCGTTTCCGGCAACGGTTGGGGACTACATGTACCTGGAACCATGCAGCAGCAACTGATCAGATGCTCAAACAGGCCGATGTACGCACACCGGCAACGCTATTGCCAACCATTGCCGCTAGTTCCAGCACTGCTCATGTTCTACCCATTGCTAACGGTTGCTTCTAGTCGTCTTCAGTCGCTTCCGATGTACATGTATGTGCGCTGGCAATGAATTTCCTCATTTGTGGAGCATACCTGGTCACATGATGGAATCATGTGACCCACAAAATGACTCCCAAGTGATCCGATCGGAAGACATCCACAATTTCCGTGTAGCATTCAGTACCAACGCCTGTCCGATGTGCGTACTTCAGATTGAAGACTGGATTGTGCCACTCGTTGCCGCAATGACCTGTCATAACCGATGTGCGTGGAACGCGTACATCGATAGTGACTGTTGCATTCAGATACTTCCAGTTGCAAGGCCGATATACGCTTGGCATAAACCTTGTCGTTGCAGCTTCTGACACACGAAGCAAACTTTAGGTTGCACACGCAGCAATCGAAAGACCTTCAACAATCATCTGAGAGGCCTGGCACCAACACAACGCTTCACATACAAAAACCTCATTTGTTTCAATCACCTGCGAGTCTGCTGACTGACAAGACAGTAGCCACGACTACAAGCAACCACAACCAAGACAAAAACCTAATGCTTTGAAAACCAATAGCATTAGCGGGGAAAAAAGCATTCCAAGGAAGCGGCATCGATCTTCCTCTGATGTCGATCTATCTAGACCAAGCAATGCCGGTTACTCGGTTAGCTTAATTACATAATATCAAGCCACAGGTGGTTGTTCCAGGCAAGCCAGGGCTTTCCGCAGCCTCCAGAGAAATTTCCCCGAAGTTGCCATGGAAACCGTTGGACAGACAATTCGACAGGAAATGACAGCACATTGTTGTAGGCAATATAGGTATTTTTGCACACTTTGTCTCCGATTCCAGTGTTAGATACAGGTAGCAGAATATTTTGTTACCCGTACGATTATCATTCTGCTCAGGGTTTCCGCCAGAGGGTAAAATTCCGTACCCTAAAATTTTTCGATCCGTACCCTAAAAAATTTGATAAATTCACATATTTATCAGCAGTATTCATTGTTTTTCACTATTTAACATCATATTTCACGATGGAAACCAGTGGACAGACAATTCGACAGGAAATGACAGCACATTGTTGTAGGCAATATAGGTATTTTTGCACACTTTGTCTCCGATTCCAGTGTTTTATAGATACAGGTAGCAGAATATTTTGTTACCCGTACGATTATCATTCTGCTTGTTATCGTATCAGCAAAAGGTGTCTTGTCGAGTGAGAGCACGAGTTGTCTCTCTATGGGCAACTCAACCGTAGAAAACTATGGACAGTTGCTTGCAGAATGCATGCTGAGTTTTCCTGCAAGTGATGCAAGGACAAACTGTGCGCATGCTCAATACCTTCCCAGGTAAGTGGACTCGGTTCAGTTTGCCGTGTGTCAGGTTTACGAGTACATTTGGTCGGGATACCAAACTTGGTCCGGATTGAGACCACCTCCTGCGGGTCTCGGTTCAGTTCACCGTTTGTCAGGTTTACGAGTATATTTGGACGGGATACCAAACTTGGTCTGGATTGAGACCACCTCCTCCGGGTCTCAGTACGGTTCACTTGTGTCCGGACCGGGTACGCTTGGCAGGTTTACAATGCCACTTTTTTGGCCGTACAGTACTCAGTCCGGTTTGAGTTCACTTGATTTTTGGCAGTGAAACACGGCTATTAAAGCCCCACTGTATTGAATTTTACGATATTTTCAAAATGTTGGGAGAGTGCACATAGAGGTCTCTTGAAGGTCCCCAGAATGCTTGCCTCATACGTATTTCAGAGAATCAAGGCCTAGTTTTCAGCACACATTGAAAAAACCTGCAGGGAGAGCTCTAATGCATTCAGGTAGAGCGTAGTACATTTTACACTACAATGACGTCGTACACTGACGTCAAGAATCGCGGGGATGATTTGCGTTTTTCAAATTCAATACAGTGGGGCTTTAAATGTTCATGAGAAAACTCTCTTGTGGAGAGCCACCTTTTAGAACAGTCACATGATCAGCAAGCCTTTTGTTTTCAACCCTAGAATAGATAAGATACCTCCAGGTAATCAAAAACAAACAGTGCGAACACACTCTGCCTCCACTGTGTTCCATTATGCAGATGGTTTATTAAACATTTCATATTTTTGCATTCGCTATTTTCATATCAAGAAGAATATGAATATCTTTGCAACTGTGGCATTGTCTGCCAGTACAAGCAGGCGGAAATCTATTGCATCCACAGAACTGTTCACAGTTATCTCTTGACTGCAATGAGCCTGTTGAATTTTCTGAAGGCAATTGGTATCCGATGTTACATGTACACTGACAGTCAAGGCCATTGCACTTAGAATAGAAATTTTTGCGCTTCTTGAATTGGCAACCTCAGCAGGGAAGTGAACAGACCAGAACAAGCTAACCTAGTGGAAAAGTGGGCACCGTACAGCCAACCAGTGTAGGAAAGAGGGTAGATAAAGCCAACCTCAGGAGAGAGGGCAGAATGAGCCAACCAGAGTGGGAAAGAGGGCAGATCAAGCCAACCTGAGTTGAGAAGACCAGATTTTAAAGTGGGAAAGAGGGCAGACCAAGCCAACCTCTGCAGGAAAGGGGGCAGTTCAAGCCAACCTGAAATAAAGAATGGGCAGATAAAGCCAGCCTCAACAGGATAGAGGGCAGATCAAGCCAACCTGAGTGGGAAAGAGGGCAGATCAATCCAACCTGAGTGGGAAAGACAGCAGGTCAATCCAACCTGAACAGGAAATAAGGCAGATGAAGCCAACCGGAGTGGGGAAAGAGGACAGATGAAGCCCACCTGTGTGAGTGGAGTGGGAAAGACGTCAGATCAAGCCAACCTGAATGGGAAATAAGAGCAGATCAAGCCAACCTGAGTAGGGAAGAGGTCAGATCAAGATAACCTGAATGGGAAGTAGAGCAGATCAAGCCAACCTGAGTGGGGAAGAGGGCAGATCAAGCCACCATCGATGGCCAGAGAAACCAGGCCTGTCTGTCATGTTGGAAGCCACGAGCGTCCTATTTAAGATGTCCTACTTTCCCCGTGTGGTGAGACCTGAATAC
>NMRB01000934.1:151275-184155 GCA_002633025.1 Notospermus geniculatus | reverse complement strand
TAAAACCCGCCGATGATGGCAAATGTTCGCGATTGAATTTAAAAGTGAGAATAAAATGAAAAATATTGTATAATAAAGAATCGAATGGTGTACTCAACAAATTGACAATCAGACACTTGGATGGATTTCGAATGACAACTATTCTTCCGGTCATACATGGAAATTGGGGTCTAATTTTTATTTTATTTCGACCACCCGATCATAACTTTTGGATGCCATCTCCCGTAAACCAATAAATATAAAACACGTCGCCATCAGTGGCAGATGTGGCACTGGGACACATGGAAACTCATCAGATGTGGAATTTTGATAATTCAAAATTTGTGAAATTAAACTCAGTGTCCTCTTTTATTTATTAACCAGCAAAAAAACTGTCAAACAGCGGCGTATAAAAACAATGGGCCGATTTCACAAAGGGTGGTTGCTATAAATCAGCATTTTAATTCGTAGTTATTCAGGTTAGGCCTAGAAAAGCATTGTTTTGTTGCCTGTACCATGCTTGATTGGAGGCGTTTACCCGCAGGATAATCACACGCGGTTTGCATTTCTGCATTTATGTCCAAGAGGACAAAAGAAAAGAGTTGAATGACTCTAAACAAGGCCTCTTGAGTGGTCAAATATTTTGTCCTCCTGGACAGGAATGTTAGCCGTGTGTGATTATCCTGCAGGTAAACGCCACCGATCAAGCACCGTACAGGCAGCAAAACAATGCTTTTCTAGGTCTTTAACCTGAATAACTATGAATTAGGCTAAGAATCCATTCACGCAATTTTCGTGCCGCGCGATGTCGCATCCTTTGTTCACGACCAACGCGGTGGAAACAAACAATGCTTTCGAGCGTCTGCCGCTCGAAAATCGCGTGAATGGACAGCCAGCCTTAAAACGCTGATTTAGCGAAACACCCTTTGTGAAATTGGCCCCATATGTTTCCACTGCAATGGTTTCCAACATGGTTTGCAGTGAGCAGTGTGGTTTTCACAGGGATTAGAGAGTCCTTAGATAACTGAGCCAAACATTTCGTAATATCTAATTATCCCCATGCCTGTGCACAACTCGCCCAAAAACATGGTAGACACCATGCATAGGGAAAATTGGCCTTTAGAAGGTATGGACACAAAAGCCGTGTTTACACCTTTGCAATTTTTCCAGGCCCGGGTTCGAATTTAACCCGGATCCATTGAATTTTCTGTCCACACCTATTATTCGTCTTACGATATTGAACGCTGGCCATGCTATTTATAGACACACCACCCATTCAATTTTAGCAGACCGACACCTGTCGGTGGGCTCAGTAAACGTTTTAGCCCGGCATTTTTCTGTCCACACCTTTGAAATTGCCGGGCTAAAGTATAATCCAGATCAGACCCGCCGAGCGAAAGCGGGCTAAATTAGTCCGGCAATTTTTAATCCGGATCCGATTTTCATAGGTGTAAACGCAAAAAAGGCGGGTCAGAGCCGGGTCAGGTCCGGCAATTTCCTCAGGTGTAAACACGGCTAATGTCCCCAATGATGGCATACTTCTCTTTCCCTAAAATTACATCACAAGCTTGTCACTCAACAGGCAACTGAACCCCAAGAAAAAATCCATCTTTATACCATCTCAAAATGAAGAAGATTTACGCCTATAAATAGTGACGCTGCCTTAAAATAACAGCAAAGCACAGAAAACAACCATTTCCATTACGATGACTCATGAATTTCCAATATTGGTGATCATGTTCGGTTGAATGTAGTCATACATGTTATACATAAGGAAAGCTCCCTGCATAAAGTCTGGCATTTCGATGGGTAGCATGAGAAAGTTCCTAAAGGATTCCTTCTGCAATATTCAAAGTCAAAATATTCGCAACGTTTTTCCAAAAGGGCCGCCTGCTATTTTACACTTTCCATCTGTAACACACGCCGCCTTGAACCGCCTCGAAATGCCACTGCAGTAAGCTCTCTAAAAAGGTGACATGTATGAGCATTCTTGGCTTTCTAGGCATCTTATGACAGGGAGGTCTGAGGTGGTGTTGGTAATAATTGATGATTTTGAGTTTTGAGGACAGGCTTTTTTGTCAAAAGCAGTGTTTCCGCCAGAGGGTACTATGCTAGTGCCCTCAAAGGAACAGAAAAGGGTCATTTTCTTTAATTTCATGGGGTTTTTGCTGATTTTGAAGAAATTAGTACCCTCAAAACAATTCTGGCAGAAACCCTGAAAAGGTGGGCATGATCCTCGTGGCGGCTCAGCAGAGTGGTTTAGGGCAGCAATGCTTCTATCAGCTTGATATTCATGATCTTTTTTCTTTGCGTTTGAGATTCACTTCCACATGACAAACGAACTTGGTTTTAACAGCTGGTGAAATTGGAAGTGTGGACAACATGTCATCCGGGACTCCATGTCCCGGGGGTGAAATGTCCAGGGACGAAAAGTTGCAAAGGGCAAAATGTGTGCGGATGAAAAGGAAAAGTCCTAGATTGGGAACAACGTTTACGAGAATTTGACTACGCATGCCCCTAACTTGTTACAGTCGCCAGGTCCCAGGTCGCTCCTACCAATTTAAACACACCAGTGTATACCTTAGAACCTATCATGACGGTCATAAAAACTTCGGAAACTGTAACTGCTCGACGGAATACTCGCTTTGGAAATCTACAAATTTGACTTCAAAAGTTTACAAAACCCACGTGGGGCGTCAACTCAATGACGTCGTCGATGCACAGGAGAAAGCCTCGCCAACACTGACGTGACGCTGTGCCTTGACTGGGCTCAGCCTGATGACGTTGTCCCCAATCAACTGCAACAACCTACAACCCAAAAAATCTTTGAAGTGCAGGATGGAGGCTTTTCCTGAGGCAGTGTAGTAAAGGCCACCAAGGCATCTGCCTCAGAAGACGAGACAAAGGCTGCTGGATTGCCTGGAGCCAGAAAATCCATTTAGACAATTAACAGATCAATAACACATAAGTGGGACCCTCGGGATGTTGACGCCCTCTCACTCTACTAGGGTCATTGGGCAAACTTATTTTGCCTTGGGATGGTTTGATTGAAATGTACATCTAAGTAGTAAAGGCATTGAAGTTGATTGAGGACATTTGACATGAAACACATGATGTATAGAGGTTCTTCACGTGACGTCACAGCTCAAAATGTCCGCCGTTTTGGCCGTCAAATGACGCAACGTCACAGTATCAACACAGCGTTCAGCACGCAGTTTTAACGTCGGCACTCATTGGCCCTCTTCTACAGCCACCTCGGTCTGAAACCATCTGACACTGAATGACGCGACGCAGAAAACCCCATGACCGTGTGACGACAGAGTTCGATGACGTTGCGTCAGACTCGACCATTGCTGAATCATGGATCGCGTCACGTCAGCTGGTTTCAGGTCGGGGTTCTGTTTGCCATTTCGGCGGAAGTGCGCAGATCTGGGAATTTGGGACTTGTCTATAGCTAAAGGTAACTAAAGCAGGTGACAGACTGGCGCATCCTGCAGGCGTTCCACCAATCAGATTCTTCTGTAGGTGTTTCAGCCCGTGTATTCTTTTTTGGAGACAGGTAGCTGCTCAATCCTGACGTTGTGTGTCAGTAAAATAGCCATTCGCTATCTTGCTTCACCATCGATTGATTGTAGTTAAGTGCTAACTTACGGTAATACAAAAGAAATATCTCGCGTTGAGCAGCACCTAATTGCTTACACAGGGCCCACACACAGGAAAACACCTACACTTAAAACAAGTCAACCATCCTGTAGGCTAACTACTGGTAGACTAGAATGAAACCTTCAAATACATCTGACTTGTAATATTATGGACTATTGCTATTTATGGATGATCACAGACACAACTTCATGTATAGTATCAAGTACCTGGATCCGCCGTGAGCATTTCAAAGAAAAAGATAATTGAAATTTCTATCCTTTTGAAAATAGGCATTGATTGAGAATTTTAAGTCTATAGTGCGTTTCCAATCAATCAGCATCAGTAACAATCATGCGAGTTGTCAAAGAAAATGACTGTGTCAATCATCAGTTTTTCAAATTACTTCGACAATAAGATGGATACGTTTTGACTATAAGAGAAGGCATTCATCTTCAGCACCCGTCACGACATTAGGGGCCACATGCACAGCCACTGATTGCTCCTGCAGTATTTTTCTGCATCGAATCGCCCGCCTGCCGCGTGAGGATTTGAATGGTTTGAATGATGCCATTTCCGCTAATCATGACCACTGCAAGCAACCGCGTTATGTCAAAACTGACACTGCTTGGCGATTTTTTCAACGCATCGCACCGCGCCGCCAGTGTGAACAAGGCTTAACCTCTGACGTTGAAGTCGAGCTTTGGCCAACTTGGATTTTTCGTCATCGGATGACAAATCCACCACCAACTCAGTGTCAATGCACCATCAAAGTGTACCCCACCTGAACAACCCAATCGCTTCAACGCTGTGTCAGCGTCCACATGGAATCCTGTGGGAGAACCGATATGCCCCACAATTTCTGTGTGGAAGCTTCGTTGAAATACATAGCATTGATTCCATCAGTTTGCAGAATTCGAAACCGCACCGCACTAAAACTAGTTACTGATCATATTACACAGGGCCTAAAGGCCATCGGCCTAAAACTGTTCTACATGTATATATTTCATTGATCATCCTTATGTTATGACACCTCTTGCACTGGCTGGGGTTCAACTACCGTAAATCAATCAGATTATCTGATTGATAATTGCTACATGTATGTAGGGTATATGTAGCACACAGTAGGCTAGGTGAATTATGATATTTATTTGATGATAGAGAGAGGCTTCTGCCCCCCCCCCCAACCAAAAAGCGAAATACAACCCTGCCTCCTACACTATCAGCTAACCCAAAAGCCCTGTTTCCACTAGCGGTTTCTGCTGCAGTTTCTGGCAAACAGTGCCGTTTTCACAGGCACACTGGGATAATTAACATGCCATCGAAAAACCATCGAAAGATTCTCCAAAACCCTCTGAAAACCGCACCGCTCACCCCAAATAGCGGTGGAATCAGCTGTAGTGGAAACGACTGCCTTAACCCTGAACATCGTACGGCAAATGGGGACCCTAGCCGACTTCCTCATTAGGCAAACTGACATCCCGGTCCTGATCAATTTCCCACACAAAAGGTGTCCATTGTGCAGTATGACAGGACCTGCTTTCGGTGTGCTGCCCTCTATCGTAGCTACAGTACGTTGCACAGTTGACCTCCCTTCCGTCATGTCCGTGCCGCCCACCACCCGCATACCACATGCAGCGTCATTCTCGTACCATCCTCGTATCTTCCGAGGACGTGGCACGGCGTCAAGATGTAACGTCATTCACCCGACGTCACGCAACAGAGATGCGTGACGTACCCCTACCATCCGCGATGAACTGAAGGTTACCTTCCGCGCCACGTCCGAGGAAGGTACGCGGATTCTGGGAGGTCAATTGTGCAATGTACTGTAGGCTCCCCATTGGGAAAGGGTGAAATCGGACGGTACCCATTTCGGCTACTGAATTGACTAATGGCAAAAATAGATACTGTAAGAAAGAGTCCTCTCTTATCTGTTTTTGCTAATGATACTCTGCACGATAAAAGCTAGCCCCAATGAAACCTGTGGCAAAAACTGGAGACTGGAGCAGTGGACTGGACTCAGATTCCAGGATGTCACATGGCTTCTCATTTTTTGTATCCATCCACACCAATCATGCCAATGAGAAACATTAACAAGCCGGGTGGCGACAGGGGTTCGCTATGTCGAATAAGCATGGTTGGGGAGACGGCAGGAATTAAGGAATGTGGAGGATGATGACTGTAATCATACAAATGGCTTGGAAAACTGGTGTGAAAATAGGGGTCCATATGGCCGCAGCTAGCGCTCCAAGCGGCTCCATAGCGAACCAAAATTATAAGTAGGCCTATATACATGTAGAACCATAACTTTACACAAATGTCATTCAAATGGGGAGATTTTCATGAACAACAGTCGAATCCCCAACTCCAGAGCAGTGCCACACCATCATGACCATGTCAAAAACTGCTGGTATCCCACTTAAATCTCGACCCAAGGCCAAGTAAAAATCTTATAGTGTAAACAAACGTATGTGTGCGAGTTCATCTTATTTGGCCTCCATCTACATGTAGACAATCTGTCAACATTCGCTTGGGTCAAGGTACATGTAATGTAGGTTCAAAACATGTGGTTAAGTACAGAGATTTCGATGCAGTGTGACACACTCTAGCTCACTGAGAAGAACAAGTATCAAGGTATATATGTAATTGCACGCTAGTGGCACCCCCCTGTTTTTCTTGCGCATTCTAATTGTCAAGGGGTTTTAGTGGGCACATGGTCATAACAGATTCTGTGGTTTCATGTTTAGAATAAAGTGTACATCATAGGGAGATAATACAATAAGCTTCAGTTAGATTCGCTTCTTAAGTACAGTGCTGTGGATAATTTTATAATCTGATTTGGACATAAAAATGGACACCAAGGCGTGACATAAAAGTTTTCATTTTTTCTGGGCATTACACTGATTTCTCCTTTGCATATCATTTCACCTTTCTTGTCATTTCTTTAAGATAATAGGTCAATCTAGCAATCCCAGGTGAAAATTTGTTCCAAAATATTGTTGTCATGATTTTAGAACACTTTGAATACTGTGTAACGTTCATCACAGGCTGCACCTGCACCTATGTGATGAACGTTCACCATGAGGGTAGGGGTGGAGAAAGAAATATTAGTGAATTGAATTTGATCATTATCTTTGTATTTCAACATGATTTATCATACTAGACCAAGAAAATATGCAACAGATGTGTTATGGCTTCTCAAACCACTTTTGATGTATGGTGTCCACCTTTCTGTGATGAACGTCACTTTGCATGACTCCTGTAAAAACAACCTAAATATACTTGGTGTAGATTTTAGTTGCCCTGACACTAGTTTGTTATTCACAAAGCCCATATCAGTTGTTACTGGGCTTTTTGGCCCAAGAAAATGACTTAAAAGGATACTTTGATGATGCGGTGTCCAGTGACTAAAGTGATGTGTGATGAACGTTACATTCTTTCAATAATTGGAATATTTTGATGTTACTCTATAGCAGAGCAACTGTATGGTTTAGAGAATGTGTCAGATGTATTTTTATCCAAGTATTATAATAAATTCATTGAGAAAACCTTCGATTTTTGCAATGTACCAATTTTGTGTCCTGTGATGTACGTTACGGTGTCCTGTGATGAACGTTACATTTTTGGAGCATAAAATATGCAGGAAATGACTTATCTGACCTGAAAAGCTAGAGTAATAGTCTGTGAAACCTGAGAGACAAATATTATCATCAATTTTGACACTACCTACTATGGTATTAATTTATCATCTAAAAATGTCATTTTATGTGATGTTTTGGACACCGTGTGAGTTACGTTACGTAGTAACATTATCAAAAGCCCCAACAAAGCCAGCTATGACACTCAGCAGTTCCAAGCTGAACTGCGTTATTTCACACTGTCATTTCTGGTGATTTTTATGATGGTGAGCAGTGTCCTTTTGGCTTCTGGAGCATTTAATGGGCACCCATTGGTGTCCATGTGATGTACGTTACAATATGAATAAAGTGAAATATCTCTGAATCTGGAAAAAATATCAAATTTTCGGTTTCATAGTTTGTTCTGCATCACCCCCTTCTTTGAGTAGTGAATACCTGGCCTATTTAAAGGAAACTTATATTTTGGGGTTCATGTCACACTTTTGGTGCCACTAGCATGCATTTACATATATCATGTATATTATACAGGCCTGCTTAAGTGAAAATGAGGCTTAGATGCAAGACACAATAAAAATATTTGTGAAGCATAATCATTTTGTGGCAAGATATCTCGAGGTTTTTCGACAGTTATTCTGAGACCAAAGTAGTCCATGGCCGCGTGCGTTTTGTTTACCTACGTGACCAAACATCCCTCAGATGTTATACACTTTCCACTCATAAAGTCAAGGGAAATATATANGTCATGGCGCCACAACAAACCCCGCGAGCCATTCGCTTTAATGACCTTGCACCGCCAATAGTGTCGGGTCACTGTCAGTGAAGACAAATGTCAACTCTCCACTCTAGTGGAACTTAAGTGGCAAAAGGTAAACTGAATACAGACACTTCGTACACTATTAGGATTGGGTTTAGGATGGGAAGGGCTTATGATTAGCATTAGGATTAGGGTACATTGGGCATTAGGTGAGGGTGAGGGTTAGGGTTAGGGTTAGCTTAGGATTAGGTTTAGGGTTAGGGAACCAGGATTAGGGTTAGGGTTAGGATTACTTGTTTTGTACGAGGTCTGTATTCAGTTTACCGCTGACCAACTTAAGTGGGGGAGACACACCTTCAGTCTCACACAAACAATGGACTGCCCCCCAAAAATGAACAGCTGACAATGAAAATCTACTCTATAGGCCTTTTTAAGCCTAGACTGACTGTCAGGAAGTTCACGTCCTATATGTCAGGTGGGGGGGGGGCACCTGACATGTAGGAGGGGCACATGGCATTGACAATGACATGAATGAAGGACGTTCAATATTACTAGACTAGACAACAGAAGCAAGGACAACACCTGTTTCAAAATTGTTTGCAAAAATGGCTTTATTACGTGTCATAACACATAAACAATGAAAGACAATCAAAAGCAAGGACAAAAACTGTTAGCATAATTGACTTTAATTCATTTATCACAATGATAATTGACACCTAAATCATTGTGTCATTGACAATGATTGATTCAATGAATTGAAGCAATTTAGAAGCAACAACAGAACAAGGTAAAAACAACACCTGTTTTATTAAAAACAACACCTGTTATTGGTTTTATTAACATAACATAGCCAGGCCTAGCCCTAGGCGTAAATTAGGCCTACTTAATTGCCTTTTTAGATTCAGATTAGACAATGCCGCAAATGACAATGAATATAGGCCGAGGCCTAGGCCCTAACTAATGATGACATGACTCATGAAATGGGAACAGCAGCATTCACATTTCAGAAGCAAAGAAAGGACATTCGTCATATTGACATTGACATTCACATCACTGGTCATTGACATCATTGGAAGTTCGGATTGCACATGTTGTTTTATTCTTCCTAGGCCTAGGCCTAGAGGCCTAGCACAACTGACTTTAATCATCAAGATGAAAGAAAGAGAGCATAAGCTGTCATGACGTAGGCTAGGCCTACGTGTCACACATGAGGCAGACGCGTTGCCGTGTCACTGCAGTGGAGTGCACTCATGCAGTGCAGCAGTCAGTACATTTCACCACCATCATCATGACTTGATATTTTTTGGTCATGCAAACTTACCAATAAAGAATCTTTGACAGGCAATTTGCATTCTCAGCTGGATTAGGATTACGGTGCCTTACACCCTCATCCATTTTGAAATAGAAGGTAACACTTGAATGAGACAGAAATCGAGAAATAAGTCCAAAGTCAACAGCTGATGACACTCATTGCGAGAGCTCGTGCAACTTTCCCATGTTTCCGTCAATCGGGAGAAATAGCCTCAAATCATTTTCCCACATTTCAGCACATCTGCCAGTATTTTCGGTTAATACGGCATTTTTACTACTAAAAAGTCGAATATATCCTAATGAATTGCCTATTTTAAACTTGCTTTGAGTTTTAATTGCAAATTTGGTCATTTTTCCTGAAAATTTCAACATGCTGATTAGGCCTATTGGGGTTCGAGAGTGTAATTGTGATGGCGGTCGATTTGATTTTCCAAAATTATCATCAAAATAAAATTGAAAAATTTACTGCATTTGAACTTATTTAGATGATTAGGTGAATATACGGGACTTGATATTACCTCAATAAGTTGCATTTCATCCTAATGATTACCAAATTGCTTAGTGGACCCTTGTTTTTGAAGATAAACGTCACGTCCGACAATAGGATGCTTCAGTTTTGACAGACATTGCCTGTGAAAAAGAATCTATTTTCGGACATGGTGTTCACTGATTACCCAGACTGCTCTTGTCACTTGTGGTAGTTTTACTGTTGTATTTTGATTCTCATTTTACCTACATGGGCTAGGCCCCTACTACAGTTCTCAGTGCAGTGTCCAACCATGCATATCAGATATAGGGCCTACGCCTAGGCCTAGCCTTCCTCCAAGGCCTAACGAAACGTTGATGCCACCCATCCGCCGAGTGAAAAAAGGGCAAAATTAGGCAAGCTAGGGGCTAGCCTTAATAGGAGCCTATTCAACAGTTCAAACCCGTCAAATCCATTGTGTTCAACTAACTACAGAATTTAGAACTAAATAACCCCCTGTATTCTTTCAGGTTTTAACACTACTTTTCTCTCCCAAGAAGACAGTCACAATTACAACAAAGGCCAACTAGCCTATACTATAGCTATGGCATCTCAAGCTGACACTACCTCAGCCTCAGGGGAGATGGACAGTGAGAATAAAGATGACAGACATGACCAAATGGTGGGGTTGTTCACAAATGTCTATGAGACACAGTTCTTTGGGTTTACACCAAAGTCCTTTTCTGATGGAAGTGAGTTTAAAACATTGCATATAATATGAAAATATGATATTTTCACTTCATCTAATTTTGAGAATATCCCTTAAAATTGACTTGTCAGTCAAACCCTGTGTGCTCTGAAATGAGTTTTTATGTAGCTGCAGCTTTTGTTTATAGTGGAACCAACCTCTCTCAAAACACATACCGTACTCGAAAAATTATGAAAACTGTCCCTCATCAGAAATGTGAAAGAAACAAATTTCACATCGATCTTTTTTTGTCTTTCAGTTCATTCAGCAATGCAAGCTTATATGAGTGATGCCGTCAAGTTCCTCCAAGACTACATGCAAAATGAGGTGGGTTTCCTGAACCATATCAAGTTGTTTGCATGATAATCCATGTCCTCTATAGCATAAAACTTGGTGCTGAATGAACAGTTTAATTTTCATGTACTTTTAATTCAGAATTGTTTTTGTTTCAGTTTAAAATGAGTGAGGAGGAGGCTGTTGCCGGTTCAAAGCTCATAATGACAACAATGACGAAAGCTCTAGATAAAGCCTGTGATAAACTTGAGGTAACAATATGTCGCAAAGCGTGATCCCAGACAGGACATTTCTAACTTTAACTAGGTTGTTTGGCAATGGTCTTTCATACCATTTGCCTGAAAAAATCCTTAAGCAGTGGTAAAGCTTAGGAGCAACTTGGAGAAGTTTGTCTTTGATGAGGTTATGTTATGGGGTGGTTATTCCCATGTCAAAATGTTTACCTCCTCATTTTCAGCTTTATGCAGCTGAGACGACTTTCAAGCTTCCTCCTACGGCAGTTCTGCCTGAAGATCGTGTCCAACTTGACTACGATTGTCCATTGGAAGTCAAGAACTCACTTGAGCGGAGGTCACAAAACTTGACCGAGGAAATTAAAAAAGTACGGATTAACCATTTTCATTGCAATGGCCAGTGAAAGGGTCAATCATCATCAGATTGTTTCTCAATCTCGTACCCAGAGATTTGTTACGTTTGGGCCGAGGTTGTAGGTCACTCCACTAATCTCTGGAGACGGCTACGGACTACTTCGGGATTTCCAAGACACGTGTGTTACACACTGCGCATGAATATATACTAATTTTTGACCATTTCACCTCCAGTTTATGTAGAGTGCCAAGTAGTGCTTTGCTTTTTCCCTTAATAAATACAACAGATCCCTCATGAAAAACTTTCTAAGGACATTTTTGTGTGTAATATTTTACACTGCAATTATTTGAATGCATCTGCGGTCTAAAATCGCATGATGTCACAAATCACACTGAAGGCGTTAAATAGCCAGCTGTCTCCAGAGATTAGTGGAGCAACCTACGCTGTACAACCTCGGCCCAAGCGTAATAAATCTCTGGGTATGAGATTGATTGTTTCTCTGTTTGATTTCACGACTATTCAATAGCTTTTGTATGAATTTGCTGAGAAATGCGGCATCTTGACCTATCAAGGCCGATGGTCATTTTGCCTTTGACTACTCTGCCTTGAGTAAGGGTTGGGATAACTGGAAAGGCTTGTCAAGGCAAGATGGAAATATCTTGGGGTGGGGCAAACTAGGCAGGGCTCTAAGTCTCAACACTGATGCTTGACAACTGTATAGTAGGGTGGTAACTGCTGGGTCATGCGTAAATGCACAATATTTGTTTCAGGCAAAATACATCAACACGTGTTTACGTGAAGAGATGCAGGAAACAGATCAATATCAGGCATTACTTGACAAACAACTTGAATTCTTTCAGTCGCTACAGCAGACCATGAATGGTAGGTGAAACTCACAACCATCATATAATCAGAGTTCTCACTCGCGCTATTTTTTAGCGTATATACGCCATAGATGCCGATTTCACGCCATATCTGCCTTCCCCAAGCACAGAAATTATGCTTATTTAATTATCAAAAACGTCATTTCTGCGCCTTTTAATCAGAGCAGAAGCACTTCTGTGCGCCTGCTTCCTTTTGCTGAGCGCAACCCAAAATCATTGCACTGAACAGATGGATTACGCCCGACCATGCTTGCTTCAGAGCGGTGAACTACGCAGTTTTTCGCGCATCTCTCATTCAGCACACTTCCCAGGCTGAGCTCCATCTCGCCTCAACTTGGTAGTGATTCACTGTATGTTGACCTACAGGTGTCTTATCAAACATTCAGCAAGTTCCATGAGTCAGACGGTCGTCAGTGCCAACGGCCGGCGCAGTCAGTTCGTGGAATTGAATGATTGACGGGTCATAAACACAAGTGGCACGCGGCATCCTTTTGATGTCTGACGGAGTTTTGATGAGAATGTCGTCTGCTTCTGCTCTGACTTGTGGAGAACCTGATGAAACAGGCCTATAATATTTTCAAAGGCCCAGAGTCACTTCGCCTTTGTGTGATAGGCTACGTAGGACGAATTAACCCTTGATGGTTGAAGATGGCAGAAGCTTATGCTCAATGCATTAACTCAGTGGTGTTTACTACAAACTTCACAGTGACATGACAATCGTAAGAGCTCACCCCATGTTTATGGAGCACATCTATATACATTTAGGGAAGCTAGAAATACGCCTTAGTTAACTTGGGATAACCACATTTTGTGTGCTACATGTAAGTTCAAGAGTCAAAGCACATTTTTATGCTACTAGTATTGAGAGAAGCTCAGAAAATATGCTAAGTTCAGTGACAGAAGCATTTTTTGTGTGCTACAGCAATTTTCCAAATGAGAACCCTGTATAATATTAAAATAGGTCTTAAATTTGGCCGATACTTGGTCTTAAAAAGGGGTTGGTTCTAAACCTGGCACTGGCACTGGCACTGGTATCATATTATGGCCCGAAATCATGAAAAAAATGTATATATACGTCACAGTTATTATTTTGGAAGATAATAGGGCCAACCAGTTTAACATGGATCAATTTTGTTGAAAACAAATTTAAAAATTTTTCCTGTTTTTTTAAAGATTTTTCAACATAATTGATCCATGTCAAACTGGTTGGCCCTATTATCTTATTATCTTCCAAAATAATAACTGTTAGGTAAATATACCATTTTTCATGATTTCTGACCATAATATGATGCCAGTGCCAGCGTGCCAGTGCCAGGTTTAGAACCAACCCCTTAAAAAGGTCTTAAATTTGGTGCTCCACGGGCTGTAGACACCCTGTATTAATATTGCCTTATAGAAGGAAAAATGTTTTTATGTGATGCAGAAAAATCTGGTTTTTGCAACAAAATAGGCCTGATACATTTGAATTATGACTTAAATAATATCTAGGACTTAAATAAAGAATTCATAAAAGTGTTTTGTTGCTTTTTCAGAGACGTTGGGTTCCTCTTTGAAAGAATCAATCTTGTTCACAAATGATCAGATGAACCAACTTAAAAAGACCATCAGAAATTTGGAGATGAAGTCTCCAGAGGCACTGGAAAGGACAAAGAGGAAGGATTTAGAGGAATTGACCGCAGTTAAAAAGATCAAATTAGATTAATGACCTGGAGTTTCAGGGTTGTATCTAGGATTTCAAAAGGGATGGGCTCGGTGCAAACTTTGTAAAAAGGGCACTTGAACTTAGAAGAGGGCACTTTTCATTCGCAACATTTCTACTAACGGAATTTGAGAAGCTTGTCAGTTAAAACGGTCCCTCCAGTCAACAGCCAATTTCAGCCAGTTTCTAAGGTGATATGACCAAAAGGGACCATGACAATGGGTCTGGGGGGGGGGTACTAAACCTAAAAATTTTTTTTAGGGGCAATGCACACTAGGGGTAAAAAAGGGCACAGCGGCACCCCTTTTAGTGGCACGGCGCAGCGCCTTTCTAAAATAGCCTAGATATAACCCACTCTCCACTCTGAGACAAATGACTAAAAAAGACCATGGATTATAGATTGATTGGACATTTAGGCCTACCTGTGTCGTGTTGGCTGAATAGGAAAGGCTGAACTCACCATACATGTATTGGTATTGGTACTTTTTCAATCATTATCCTCTGTAAATAGACTGAAGCATGTGTATAACTTACATGTAGCCTGTGTATATTTGTGCAAAAATCATAATACATGTAATTATATAAAAGAATTTCCTTCACTTTGTTCAGTTTGTCCTTACAGGCAAGCATGAGGTGGCACACCCACCCCACACTTCCAACTTAACTGGATGTATGTGGGTACCTCCCTGGAAATAAATCCAGTTCTGCCTCAGAAAATTGGGGGGTTGACACCAGTGGGTTGATCTGTTGTTACACACTGGACAATGCCCAAGGGACCTCAGTCATGGACTATCATGACCCAAGGACTGTTGCTGGCATCTGTTCTAATACGGTACTCGTATTCATATAAATCACCCTGCAGACATGCCAAGGGTGTTCCGATACCTTGCTGGAGAATGGGCCATTTTGGGGTTGCCTTGCTTGAGCATCTGAAACGTGATCAACTTCAAAGATTTGCACAAAACTACCGTCCTTAGCGAAAGGCGGTGATTGGTCAGATAGCATTGGCGGTAAAACACTGACTACAGAATCAAACCGCAGATGGTGCGAGCGCTGCCTGAGCAGACAATAGTCGCAACAAATGCAGTTGGAAAACAGTTTGTGAAATAGGGGAACAATTTTCCTGATGAGCTTCACTTTTGGGGAGATGCGTGAGATTACCGTACACACAACTTGCGGGAGAACGGGTGTAAATGCGTGAGTCTCCGGCGAAATGCGTGAGACTTGGCAGGTCGGCATCCTGAGCTAATCAGTGGTTCTTAGCACACGTGGCTCACCTTTTTTTTTAGTCACTGCACACAACTGTTTGCGTGTGGCGATAGTGGGTGAGCCCGAGAACCACCTCAATTGCCTTCGGATGAAATAGGTTGACATCATGGTCTTCATTGATTCCCTGCAAAAGAATGTCTGTTAATTAAAAGACAGAAAATGATGTCATCGGTGAAAACGTAACAGCAGAAATAACAGCACCACATATGACTGCTGTTAAAATATGGCACCACCTTATTCAGATAAGACGCAAGAGCAAAGTCGTCACCAAGACACAAAAACTCAGAAATAAAATCAGTTTTAAAAACTTTATTCAAATAAAATCCAGCTGTATAATATCCTGCAATTTCTTCCAAGAAAATGTTAAATAATTCCGCAGATGTACATACATGTATACATCATACATGTATCCAATACATCATACATGTGGTTACAAATTTGTTTTTCAATAAACACGATTTCACTTTCTTCAACTGACATAAAAGCCTGAGTTGGCACCATAACGAAAGCTAATAAAATACAGCAACTGCCAGATACATGTACACAGCCTAGTTCTATTCCGCAGTTGAGAGATGATGGCGTGTCAAAAACCAATTGGTCAGTAGTTAGGCCAAAAAAATTATCTGTTTCTTGTCCAGCAACTCAGCGAAAATTGATGTGAGCATGCGAATTTTTTTATTTTCAAATAATTTTTTTTCAGTTTTCTTCCTGGATGAGGGGAAATACTACCAGCAAACTATCTCTCTACATGTTTAAAGCACAGGTTTCATAAAAAATAAAGATGATTTCAAGTGACGAAGCATTTCTACGCATTGTATACATGTAGAAGGCAAGCAAAGTGGGAAAATTTGAAATTGGTGAAAAAATTTTTTCAATGCGCAGGGCCTGGGAATGACGTGGATGCGGACAACTAACAGATACTTTTTGGGCCTTACATTGGAAGGATGACGGAATTGATCAAGAAGTCTGGGTGGGAAGGACAGAGACACCCTCACCCCAAAGGACAAGTCCACTGTATTGTGAAGGCCAGGTTTACACTCTGATGGAGTGCTGATACAATACACGTATCACAGACAAAGCTTGAGTTAAGAAGACTCAATTTGGTAAATATTCTCTATAAATAGACAGATAAGATAAATATTGATGCACTGGGGCCCATATTCATAAAACTACTTAAGTCAAAGTGTAATACTTTTGCGTTGAACAAAAGATAAGTGTCACACTTACACTTACCGGGTAAGTAGTTTTCTAAATATGGGCCTGGTAATTTACATTTGGATTTTAAAAGGAAGTTTACACATGTAAAGTGTTACAATACGAAAACACTATCATCGCCCAAAATGTACTGGGTACCGTATATGTAAGCGAGCTCACCTAAAGCCTGCAGGCATGGTGCGATCTGAACAAAGGATTACAGCCTTCTTACCGCATCGCAAGTGTGAACAGCTAAGGCTTAACAGTGGAAACAATCAGGCGCGAAAAATTTCGCATCGCACCGCGCCTGCAGTGTGAACTGGGCTTTATGAATTCTGTTATCAAGCCAGCTATTACTTTACAAATATGACAATACGGGTACATATGTATGATATACATTAAATGCGTTATGTAAAATATACACAATGGATAATAATAACATCCACCAAAATATTTGCACTGTTTGAATTCCTAATAAACTTCACGGGCGGAGTATGATGCCACTACATATACCTATGTCTGGCCGTCTAGGAAAACCCCGCAGATGTCGCATTTGAGGAAAGTGTTAAAGGCCTTGCTGAACCCACACATTTCAATAGCGGAAATGTACTACGTAACAGGTAAACAGTAGCAGATCAATGCACAGGTAATCTGACAGCCCTTGTTGATCATTCAGCGACATCCGCCAGGTTTTCCTAGACCGCCACACATGTCTACTGAAAAGTTTTGGTCGATAGGAACAAAGTCTTCCAACATTTTAGTCATTTTCAAAGATTCATAACAAACAATATGGTTCCCGATCTTGTTGATTGGGAACCATAATTTGAGGCGGCACCATCACCTCCCCCTCCCCCCCGATCCGCAAAGGAGGACCACTCACCAATACGTGTCAGATATGGTCAATCTCAACGTCCTCATAGGCTCAGTTCACTATAAGTACCTCACATTATTTTAAACTCGAAACCGTTCTATATTCTACCTTCCCAAGAAGATAAATAAAATTTACGTAAAGATACCAGCAGGCATAAAAAGTTATTTAAACAAGCAATCAGTGCATTTTAATTGCATGAACTACATGCATTGACTCATATGGATATCCAAAAAACAGCACAAAAACGACACAGTATACAATAAATCGGAAAGTCGTCTCCGAATATTTCGCAAATTTTCGACCCCAATCAGGGTCTTCCTCAGGCGCTGTGTAGAAGAGATCCCAGAGGTGATCACCTCTGGGATCTCTTCTACACAGCGCCTGAGGAAGACCCCGATTGGGGTCAAAAATTTGCGAAATATTCGGAGACGACTTTCCGATTGACTCATATGTATGGTCTCATTATCTTCAAGCCTTACATGCATTTTCTTTGCTAAAACAACTGAGTATTGATTAAATACATCTCGGGGCAAGGAACCTCAGCCCTGTTTTACTATCATGACTAACTTTGTCAAAGAAGAAAATCACTAAACAGCTTGGAAAGCAGTTCATTTCTGTTCAGTCTTTCCAAGGAGCAATGCGATTTCAGGTAACATTGCCTACGCTCATTTCTGTTCAGTCTTTCCAAGGAGCAATGCGATTTCAGGTAACATTGCCTACGCTCATTTCAGTGCAGTGATAAGGTAACAACATGATTAATACCGTATTTTCGCGACTATAGGGCGCACCTGACTATAAGGCGCACCCCCTAATTTCACCCTAAACCCTTGACAAAATCCATACATAAGACGCACTGCCCTATAAGACGCACTGCCCTATAAGACGCACCTCCCTATAAGACGCAGTCATCAGGTGAACCACAGCAATGTTATGCATCAAACTGACCTGGTTGTATGATTAATTAGCTTGTTGTGACAAGCTAATTAGCTTGTTGTGACACTTCTGATCAAATTTTCGGACTCTCTGCAGATAAGGCGCACCACCCTATAAGGCGCACCCCCAATTTTAGACCCTTCTTCATGAAAAAAAGCCGCGCCTTATAGTCCGAAAAATACGGTACGCGCATTGCACAGGCACAAATTCATAAGGCATCAGCAGTATGTTAAAATGGACTATTTAAAGCCATACATGTATATAAAAGTATACAGGGAAGCAACAGCTAGTCCTTTGCCCTAAATGGCTACTGATCCCAACCCACTTGTACAGACCATTCAAACCTTGCTGGGAAAACTAGAGAAATTCCAAGACTTCTAGGCTTCAGAATACTTTCCGTTTGGATAAGCTGTATCCCAGTAATTGGGTTCCTTCATGAGAGTTCAGCTCTGTGGTATGTCTAACCATGAATGTATGTATGTCTAACCATGAATCTGTGGTACGTCTAACCATGAATGTGTGGTGTGTCTAATCATGAAGTTTAACCATGACCCTTCTAACTCAATAAATGTAGTACCGGTAGGTTCAGGGAAAATACACCATCTATTAAATAGAAAAACACCATTTGCTCAGAGGTTAACGAGGTCAGTCTTTGTGGCGATTTCAACGAAAAAGGTGTCCAGGTCGTATTGGGTCCTTCTCCTTGGCGTCTCTAATCATGAAGTTTAACCATGACCATTTCTAACACAACAAATCTAGTACCGGTAATTTCAGGGGAAATATACCATCTATTAAATGGAAAACACCATTTGCTCAGAGGTTAACGAGGTCAGTCTTCGTGGCCATTTCAACGAAAAAGTTTTCAGGTCATATTGGGTCCTTTTCCTTGGCGTCTCTAATCATGAAGTTTAACCATGACCCTTTCTAACACAACAAATCTAGTACCGGTAATTTCCGGGAAAATATACCATCTGTTAAATGGCAAAACACCATTTGCTCAGAGGTTAACGAGGTCAGTCTTCGTGGCAATTTCAACAAAAAGGTGTCCAGGTCGTATTGGGTCCTTTTCCTTGTTCTTTCCCATCAGACTGACTTCTTGCACCATACCCTCCTTATCTTCAGTCGATGTGAAGACTTGCCGTCCCATGAATTCATCCATGACCGGGTTCTTGTTCCAAATCTGAAATGGTCATGGAATGAACAATTCAGAACGTGATGAAAATGGGGAACCAGCATCATGACAGGTAGTGCTGCAAGCTACAGGATCCACATTCATAAACACTATGGGCCTAGGGACCTTATTCACAAAGCCTTCGTAACTTTATGGGTACGCAAATCCTTTGTTAGGGTGACAGTGAACAATAAATTGCCCGCAAATGGACAATAGTTTATGCATTCTGCAAACTTACAAGGCCTTGGTGAATAAGATTCCAGACCCCTAAGATGTTAAAAACATGGCAACACAAAGCAGTGATGTCACGACACACTGGGTCATACGAATAAAGACTAATAAATGCTTTTGCACAAGGCAATGCTGTACAAAACTGAAGTAAAAGCATTTGCTAGTCTTTATTCATATGACCCAATGTCCTGCCACGCTGTGCAAGATGGCGAAGCCAAGTCTTATGCTCGTTGCACCACCACACGGAATAGTTTTGGACGTTCCTCATTGAGCTGTGAATTCCTCTTATTTTTGACGATGTCTTGAGAAAGACATACTGAAATCAACCCTTCCATATGCTCTACCCAGCAGTACCATGCATGACCTAGTTGCTGAAGTTGGCAACACACATAAGAACAAATGTTTGCGAGATCTTCACATATACTATGAAATCTTCCTTCGCCATTTGCTACTACGGCAAGAAACATGGATATAAATTCATGTCTGTGACTGAGATTACCTCACTGACAAGCACTTCTCCGTGTAAAACTGGAAGTGCACCTTGTGTGTAATGCCTTATTTTCTATACCAACTTACTGTGACTGTGATAGGGCTCTTCAATGGGCTCTTTCTGTAGAAGACAGCTGACTGTTTCCAGAAAGGGTTCAAAGTATCGTTGCACACTTTAGTTGTGGCTTTATGTCCTTCGCATTCAATGATACAGTACGGGTCTGCTCCTGAATTTATGAGATGAAAGAAAGTTCAAATAAAGCAGTGTAAACTGACTTGAAAATGGAGTCCCGGTCCCCACATTTCCACATCGTGCACATGAAACAGTGGTCCAACCGCCCTGGTACTGTTTCATCAACAAGTTTTCGCGAAGTCCACCAACTCCATAAAGGCACTCCTCTATATGAGAGTTTTCTGTAGCGAGTTGGCTCTCAATGGGCAACTTAATACCTCAGTTGGTTTTCCTATGGCTTCCGCCTTGAGCAGTGACACAAATCGTGGGCTAAGGATTGACTGGTTCTATATCCAATTTCAACTAGACCCTTCCTTCCTGTGCCTGCAAAGGACTATGTGCACAGGGAATTTGGGTCAAGTTAAAAATGGACACAGAACCAGTCAATCCTCAGCCCACGAAATGTCTGCTCATAGAAAGCCAACAAGGGATGAGAAAACTTTCAAGTGGAGGAGTGACAATTTCCCGTCATCCTTTGAGCATGCGGTCTTCGGCGCGACTTTTTAAACTTTTTTGCTGAACCATTTAGTGATCAACTTCAATAATGTTTCATGCAAACAGACAAACTTTGTATGAAAATTTCCACGTGTATTAGTGTTTAGTGCACAAATATTGATACCGATTTTTTGCGGAGTCTCCCGTTTCCTTCCGCAGAACCAGGAGGACTTGGCTGGGAATCAAACCCCTGACCTCCCGGTGTCGAGTCTGATGCTCAACCAACGCGCTCCCAAGCAGTTTGAAGCAGACGTACAACAGGACAATTCCCAAGAATGTCAAGTACACCTCACGCGTGAACCCCGTAAATCTCAACTCCCTTGCCACAATCTGACATACGTAAATCAGATAAATAAAAGTTGTGAATCAATCACGGACATAAGAGTAGAGTGTGAGGTAGGTACTCCTCCATTTCGGTGTTTTTTGGGCACGTTGGCTCTCAATGGGCAATTCACCGTTGTTGGTTACATTACCACTTACGCTGAAACCAATGACATGAACGATTGCCCATAGCTTTCGATGGCCGAGTTACCTGTAGAGAGCCAACTTGCATGAGGAAACTCTCATGTATGAGGCACTTTTAGGGCCGTATGCACAGGTCGGACTTCAGCCACACTTAATTGCTTCACGCGAAGAGAAAGTCTAACTTAAGTTGTACTTTAGGCTAAAGTCCGACCCATGCAAACGGGCCTTAAAGTGGTCCTAAACCGCCAAGCAAAAGTTGGCACCCTATCATTTTCACCGCCCACGAAAATGGAACTTCCGATTTCCGCTCCTGGCTTCTGAGCATGCGCAGTACACTACCTTCACTGAGTTTGTCAATCGTGCAAACCGCACAGCAGACAGGATGCCGAAGCGAGAAGTGAAAGAAGGGAAAGGGCGACCTTAAAAGGTAGCAAATGTCGACCAGCAGCTGTGGATTGTCCACAGACATTATCGAAGTGGCTCATAATAAAGAAAGAACTCCGTTTTAAGACGATGAGGAGGTTGTTTGTATGTATGGCATCATTAACATATTGCCGGACTGCGGATCTCGCCGCCGTGCCGGTGTAACGTCAGCGAATTCTGGGGCTCCTTCCGAGAAAAGACCAACTTGCCTGGCATACCGGCTGACATTGTCATCAATGATGTCACTCGTGTCGGATTGAACACTCTTCATGTTCTTAGGCGTGAATGTATCCTCTAAAACTCCCCTGAATCGAGGAGAAATCTCGACTCGGTGAACTAGTGGCATCCATGTTGTTTTGACAATCAGCTGTCACTCATTCAGAACTTGCCCAATCAGTGATCGCGTAGTAAATTCCATAGTAATCACGTGACGTGATGATTGACAGGCGCTCATTCATACTGGCGTAGCGCGGGAAAATGAAAACGAGGCTGTCTCGCTCGGCCCGGCGGTTAAGGATCACTTTAAGGTGCTCGTCCAAGTGAGAGTTTTCTTGTGCCAATTGGCTCTCAATGGGCAACTCAGCCATAGAAAACTGTGGGCAGTTGTTCGTGTCATTGGTCTTGGCGTAAGTGTATGGAAACCAATAACGTTGAATTCCGCACTGTCAGCCAACTTGCAATATACGGAGAGACATACGTGTATGGAGAGACACATTTAGCAACATAACAAGTTCCTGAAGTTACAGAGAGGAACCAACATCTGTCCAGTACCCTATTCATAGGTTCACCATGCAAACCATTCACCTTCCCAAATACTGTAAACCCTTTATACCGGAAATTCCACAGTATACATATACAGTAAATGCTGTGGCAATTCATCATATGGAGTAGTCAAGTGGACCGAAAAAATGGCCATAATTTGCTCGTCAGCAGAAATTTAGAAATTCACCCTGATGACCATTTGGAAAACATTTGAAGAAAGGGTTTACAGTAAAACATTTATAGACCTTTGCAACAAAGATGGCAGTCTAACAGACTAACATTTCTCACCATATGACGTCAGAAGCTTAATACCACACTGAGCTGGTCAAGCGGGCCATGGGACACAAAAAGTGGGTAAAATAATTGTGTGAGAGGATATGTGTTTGGTCCTGTTGTATCATGCTTGGACAATGAATGGCCACGATGTCATGTGGGAGAACTAGTTGGCCACCATCTTTATTGGAAAGGTCTACAACAGCATGCATGTAAGCGTCCAGTACTGTGGTTCAAGTCTGTCAAACACCCAGTTTATGGGGCTGAGAGGTTCGGGACAAAATTGCTAATATCCCAAAAATGCATCATGCATTTCCCAGCATTCAAATGGTTGATAGAACAAGGCTAGAGGGACAGCCAGGACTGATGGAGTATTTTAATCGACCATGTTTGGTCCCCTGGTATGGGGAGTCCATATGGAACACTGGAACCACAGCTAATTATTATTCAATGAATACTGGAACCACAGCTAATTATTATTCAATCAACACATAAACGATAACGGAAATAAACATAGTTTTAACAAAGCCCCAAACATGTGTTAGAAATTTGAGGCAGTGCAATTTTTATGTGTGCAACGATGTATACTTTACCTATTCTACCTCTAATTGTATCTATAACTGAATACAAATACCGGGGTACTTATAAAACTAATAATGAGTGATGAATCTGAAGATAATGAATTTGTGAGCTGCTCTGAAAAACCAGATGTTTGTTGCTCTTACCTTCGCAGGTTGAGACCAAAATGTTTGTCAGTTTCAAAAATTATTGTCTGCCTATTATGAAATCTGACAGAATCATTTCTTCCATTCTCTCCTGGTGTCATCTTAGTTCGTTTAGGCTCAACTTCTGAGCGACAAGCGCCTGGTTTTGCCAGAGCGGCTCACATTTGGTCCTGTAGTTGTAGGATTCTAGTTTCCCCATCTCACACCAGGGGAAAACAGTCCCATCACCCAAAAACTAGGCCCCGGGGTTGAGATCACAGTATCCGGTCTCCACATCAAAGGCAGAACGAAAGGCATTCGCTTTCCCTCGTTTACACATTTCAGATTAACATTTTCACTGCCAGTGGCGATTTCATTAAAATCGACAAACTAACAAATGCTTAAATCCAGAAGAAACCATGTCCGAGTCATACATATATACCGTATACCGGTACGCATATATTTTCCGGGGATAATATTTCACGAATTGAACATTTTTTTTCTGTTTCCCGTGGATTAATGTTCGCGTCAAGGGCAGAGAACGGCACTGACTGGATTGTTGGGGGAAACGTTTATGCATGTATTAATATTCGCGGCGAAATTTTGATTTCGTCATTATCACGAGAATTTTAACACGCGAAAATATTTGCATACACGGTAGGTATTCATTGGAAAGCGCTCATTGAGAGCTTTCCAATGAATACCTATGTGATACGTTCAGGTGTGTTTCAAAAATATTTTCTACAAATTTTCTCGTGGAAAAAATATAGGGTCATATTTCAGAATGTTCCTTAACGTTAAAGATAATATATCACGACTTTATTGTTCACATTTAATGTTTGTAAACATGGATGTTTACATCATGTTATTTGGACTTTTTGGGACATGCCAACCCACCAAATTGAATCGTTTTGGTGTCAAAAGAATTTTTAGAGGGGCACGCCACCAACAAATTACCCATAAGACAATAAAACACTGGGCATAAACAAACAAAATGTAAATAAACAATGATTTTCGTGGCCCGCGAAAATACCCGTGATATATTATCTTTAAGGTCGGCCTTAAGTCTATTGTAAAACCATTGAGAACAATAGATTTACCGTAAAGTGGACCTTAATGTTAACATTCTAAAATACGGCCCATTGCCTTGGCAGTGAAACTGTTAAAGATTATGGTGTGCTGTGCACAAAAGGTGAAGATTTCATTCAGCTAAGCAACTGCAGAAATGAAGTCTCGGAAATATGAGCTGAAATAAACAATAATATTTGACAAAAGAGTTTGTCGCTAAAACGGCCTGATTTGCCGTCTATCAGAAGTACCAACATAGCGAATCCATTTTTTCTTATATCTACAAAGAAGGAATTCAGGGATTTTTTCCAAGAAGTAAAAGAAGGCCAAAAAATGACAGAAGAAATCCTTTGCGCAAAGAACATTAAAGCAGGCTGTGGGTTGAATTTGTAGTTAAAAATCTATAGCTTGCCCCCTTGACTGCCAACTGCAAAACAATTTTTCAAGGATTTGGTTAAAATCTACCGGTAAAGGAGTTCATTAACAAGAGGCCCATATGGACCTTGCACTCAGCTGACCTGATCAGTGGCATGGGTGAAAAGTCAGATGAGTCAGGATGCGCAGAGAAGACCTAAAGTGTACCAACGGATTGTTGATTTCAGCATTGTCTGGCCATTGTGAAATTTGACTCTGTCTATTTCTAGAGTTGTTCTCCATGGTGTCATGTTGAGTATTCTTTCCGGCGCATTCCGACTCATTTTGCTGGTACGGGTAACAAATGACCAACACATGGCATGCATGGGCAACATAACAACACAAAATAATTTTACTTTTGATGATCATCAAGGAAGTGATTCTACATGTAGGGTACGGATGTGAGAAGTTACAGAGTTAAGACCCAGGAGTTAGGACCATCCATCCCCACCCCAGAGGTAGACCATGGGGACAACAGTGATCAGTGGAAATAGTTCATGTTTTGATGGCCATCGAGGTAATGTAGCCTACAGTGAATGGAGTTACAAATCAACCACCCACATGGTTTTTACAAGTCAAGGTGCATTGTTAATTTTTAGTATTGTGCATTTTTGCCCTGTCTTGCACCCCATATATTCTGTACCTGTAATACTCGATTCAGTCTGAGAGCCTGGACACATTACAGCATTTTCGTGACGTTTACCTCCGTACATATCAGAACGAACAATTTTTACACCCACCTCCGCGAGTATCCTGTTTCTCAAGACCTGTGGCCTTAATCACTTGGATCCTGGAAACGGCTTGAGGATACTTGATGCATATGCACACATTTTTGCTCGGTTTATCTTGTATTAGCTCCCTGAAATGGGTAAAAAATCACATCTGCTGACTGACACCTTCCCTGGCAAATGTCGTAATTGTCTACTACCCCATGCAACAGATATAAAAATTTTAGTACAATATACTATCATTTTTTACATCCGTTGCATGGGATAGTATTAAGACATGGTGCCTTGTACATTGTGCTTGTGCAAGGCAGGGGTCTGCCCAGGACTGAACGAGTGCCGGTCGGAATGTGGGGGTCTAGGGCCCGCCGCCACAAAAATTTGAATCTAGACTTGCTGAAATGCGATTTCCTGGCACCTGAGAGTCGAAATAATGAGCTCATTTGGTGTCAAAATGACCCACTCTCTGACTCCACTCTTTTGCAACTTTGGCAGCCAGCCATTGTCGTTGTTGTTCTTGTTGGTCCGATGTTGGCTTACCGTGTGCAGATAAATGGATGAATGGAAATGGCTTGGAGCAAACAGATGTCTATTCCGCGTTCCGTTTCCGCGATCCGCTTAATACCACGTGTCAGGTAAATGTAGCTTAAAGCTTTAAGACAAGTAAAAAAATTTCCTTACTTGCTCTGATGAGCATGGGTGGTATAGATCCTTAACAGAAAATTTCCCTCCAGTCCTGCATCAAAAGTGCAGGGGATGACGACATAGCGTCCCTTCTCCAACGTATAACGGAGAAATATACTCCGGCTGTTCTTAAATGGTGATGATTTGACGACATCGACCAGCCGATGAACTCGGTACTGCCGATTCAGGTCAACCTTCAGGATGGTGAAGCCAATGACGAGTTTCTGCGCGTCGGGTCCCTGCCCCCTGGAGGCCTTCTGCATCACCGAGATTAAGATTTCGTCTTCCTCCCCGGAGACCTCGAACAGATACTGAAAGACAGAGATTCGAAATAGGCCTAATAATGATAATACAAATGTTTTACATGTAGGCTATACAGCACTGTCCACTGTAGTACATCTCAGTTCTTTAATTTTAACCCAATTTCCCAGAAACTCCAGGAGCAGCACATGAGCAACACCAACACCACGAAACGGCAACTTAGCTTGGAATCAACCCATGACCTCTCAGTATTGAGTTCGACAACTCCACCATCACCTAGAAATAGGCCTACATTACATGTATGTTATTTAGAAATACTGTGGCCTTTTGGTCTTTTAGGGTTACACCCCTCAAGTGTCCAGACTGGCCCAATTTTAACTAGCTACCTATTCAGAAACCAGTGGCACGTGGGCAGCCACTTCTGGACATCTGTAGTGAGGGGAGGCCAAGACTGCAGAGGAATACAAAAGACGACCTAAAAACACAACACAGAGATTTTACAAAGCTTCTCTCTGCACTGCACTCTNGGAGTGACAACTTCCCGTCATCCTTTGAGCATGCGGTCTTTGTTGATTTTGCAACTGCTCTCTGCGCGACTTTTAAAAACTTTTTTGCTGAACCATTTAGTGATCAACTTCAAGAATGTTTCATGCAAATAGACAAACTTTGTATGAAAATTTCCACGTGTATTAGTGTTTAGTGGACAAATACTGATACCGGTTTTTTGTGGAGTCTCCCGTTTCCTTCCGCAGAACCAGGAGAACTTGGCTGGGAATCAAACCCCTGACCTCCCGGTGTCGAGTCTGATGCTCAACCAACACACTCCCAAGCAGTTTGAAGCACACGTACAACAGGACAATTCCCAAGAAAGTCAAGTACACCGACATGTGAACCCCGTAAATCTCAACTCCTTTTTGAGTGCCACAATCTGACGTAGGTAAATCAGAGAAACAAAAGTTGTGAATCAATCACGGACATAGGAGTAGAGAGTGTAAAGGTGCTCCTCCATTTGAGCGTTTTTGTGGGCAGGTTGGCTCTCAATGGGCAATTCACCATTATCGGTTTCATTACCACTATGCTGAAATCAATGACACAAACGACTGCCCATTGCTTTCGATGGCTGAGTTGCCTGTAGAGAGCCAACTCTCACATGTGAGGCACTTTTAAGGTGCTCGTTCAGGTGAGAGTTCGAATTGGCTCTCAATGGGCAACTTAGCGGGGGAAAACTGTGGGCAGTTGTTCATGTCATTGGTCTTGGCGTAAGTGTATGGAAACCAACAATGGTCAATTCCGCACTGTCAGCGAACTTGCAATATGTGAGCCGCTCCAGCAAAAGCAGACGCTTGTCGCAACCCGAGGAAAGGCACAACAGCTGAAATGTATGTTGATGTGGGATTACAATAGTAGTGGACAGCAGTATGACCAATGATGATCACTAGCGACAAGCGTCTGCTTTTGCTGGAGTGGCTCACATAATGGAGAGACATACATGTCTGGAGAGACACATTTAGCAACATAACTTTTCAGGAGTTCCTGAAGTTACAGACAGGAACCAAAATCTTCCAGTACCCTATTCATATAGATTCTTCATGCAACCCATTCACCTTCCCAAATACTGTAAACCCTTTATACTGGTAATTCCACAGTATACATACAAATGCTGTGAAAATTCATCATTTGGAGTAGTCAAGTGGACCGAAAAAATGGCCATAATTTGCTCGTCAGCAGAAATTTAGAACTGCACCAGAAATTTATCAACTCTCGGTTCTACTGAGCCCTCCGACCAGGCCTTTGGATGAACATGAGAGAGGTTCAATAAACCATTTTTACCACCCTGATGACCATTTGGAAAACATTTGAAGAAAGGGTTTACATTAAAACATTTATAGACCTTTGCAACAAAGATGGCGGTCTAACATTTCTCACCATATGACGTCAGAAGCATAATACCACACTGAGCTGGTCAAGCGGGCCATGGGACACAAAAAGTGGGTAAAATAATTGTGTGAGGATGTGTGTTTGGTCGTGTTATATCATGCTTGGACAATGAATGGCCACGATGTCATGTGGGAGAACTAGTTGGCTACCATCTTTATTGGAAAGGTCTGTAACAGCATGCATGTAAGCGTACAGTACTGTGGTTCTGCTCAAGTCTGTCAAACACCCTGTTTATGGAGCTTAGAGGTTCGGGACAAAATTGCAAATATCCCAAAAATGCATCATGCATTTCCTAACATTCAAATGGTTGATAGAAAGGCTAGGGCGGAACAGCCAGTAGTATTTTAATCGAACACGTTTGGTCCCATGGGATACAGCATTTAAATGGTGAGTCGATTTGGAACACTGGAACCACAGCTA
This sequence comes from Notospermus geniculatus, assembly GCA_002633025.1. Classification (NCBI taxonomy): domain Eukaryota; kingdom Metazoa; phylum Nemertea; class Pilidiophora; order Heteronemertea; family Lineidae; genus Notospermus; species Notospermus geniculatus. The sequence continues at coordinate 155,133 of NMRB01000934.1, read as the reverse complement.
ATTATTATTCAATAAACACTGGAACCACAGCTAATTATTGTTCAATAAACACATAAATGATAACAGAAATAAACATAATTTTAAATAACAAAGCCCCGAACATGTGTTAGAAATTTGAGGCAGTGCATTTTATGTGTATAACGGGTGTATACTTTACCTATTCTACCTCTAATTTTATCTACAACTGAATACAAAACTAATAAAACTAAATAATGAATGACGAATCTTAAGATGATGAATTTGGTCGTGTAGTTGTAGGATTCTAGTTTCCCCATCTCACACCAGGGGAAAACAGTCCCATCACCCAAAACTAGGCCCCGGGGTTGAGATCACAGTATCCGGTCTCCACATCAAAGGCAGAACGAAAGGCATTCGCTTTCCCTCGTTTACAAATTTCAGATTAACACTTTCACTGCCAGTGGCAATTTCATTGAAATTGACAAACTAACAAATGCTTAAATCCTGAATAAACCATGTCATACATATATACCGTATACGCAAATATTTTCCCGGGATAATATTTCACGAATTGAGAACATTTTTTTTCTGTTTCCCGTGGATTAATGTTCGCGTCAAGGGCAGGGAAGGGAACTGACTGGATTGTTGGGAGAAACGTTTATGCGTGTATTAATATTCGCGGCAAAATTTTGATTTCGCGATTTTCGCGAGAATTTTTACACGCGAAAATATTTGTGTATACGGTAGGTATTCATTGGAAAGCACTCACTGAGAGCTTTAATGAATACCTATGTGATACGTTCATGTGTCTTTCAAAAATATTTTCTACAAATTTTCTCGTGGAAAAAATATAGGGTCATATTTCAGAACGTTCCTTAACGTTAAGGTCGACCTTAAGTCTATTGTAAAACCATCGAGAACAATAGATTTAAAGTGGACCTTAATGTTAAAGGAGCTGGACGTCCAAGTTGTAAACACTCACTCACTGGTTCTCTATCCACGCGACGCCTGCGGTGCTGCCACCTATTGTCGGTGACACGTACTGACGTGAATATGGTGAATGAGTTGCATTGGACCGGGCACCAGTCTAACGATCACGGGGTGCTACTGGTGCTGCCACCTTCACGAAGGAATAAAACTAGTTTGCTGGCCACTGTTTGTAAACAAACCAGTTTGTTTACAACTTGGACGTCGAGCTCCTTTAAGGAACATTCTAAAATACGGCCCATTGCCTTGGCAGTGAAACTGTTAAAGACTATGGTGTGCTGTGCACAAAAGGCGTAGATTTCATTCAGCTAAAGCAACTGAAGAAATTAAGTCTTTAAAATATGAGCTGAAATAAACAATAATATTTGACAAAAGGGTTTGTCACTAAAATGGCCTGATTTGCCATCTATCAGAAGTACCAACATAGCCAAATAACGAATCCAGTTTTTCTTGTATCTACAAAGAAGGAATTCAGGGATTTTTTCAAAGAAGTAAAAGAAGGCCAAAAAATGATAGAAGAAATCCTTTGCGCAAAGAACATTAAAGCAGGCTGTAGGATGAATTTGTAGTTAAAAATCTATAGCTTGCCCCCTTGACTGCCAACTGCAAAACAATTTGTCAGAGAATGGGTTAAAATCTGATTAACAAGAGGCCCATCGACCTTGGACTCAGCTGACTTGGGCAGTGGCATGGATAAGACTTACACACAGGGCAATAGTAACCACTGGAAATGATTTGATTTTTCATGACCATCAAGGAAATACACATACAGTTCTAGAGTAGAGATGCAAAAGGTTACAGAGTTAAAACCCAGGGGCCATATTCACGAAACCTTTGCACCTTTGCGTGCACGCTAATCTATTGTAAGGCAGTCATTGAACAATAGGGCAAGTGCAGCCAAACAATAGACTTGCGTGCACGCAAAGTTTCGTGAATGTGGCCCCAGGTGTTAGGACCATCCATCCCCACCCCAGAGATGGACATGGGGACAACAGTAATCAGTGGAAATAATTCATGTTTTGATGGCTATCGAGGTAATGTAGCCTACGGTGAATGGAGTTACAAATCAACCACCGACATGGTTTTTACAAGTCAAGGTGCATTGTTAATTTTTAGTATTGTGCATTTTTGCCCTGTCTTGCACCCCATATTCTGTACCTGTAATACTTGATTTAGTCTGAGAGCCTGGACCCACTACATCATTTTCGTGATGTTTACCTCCGTACATATCAGAACGAACAATTTCTATACCCACCTCCGCGAGTATCCTGTTTCTCAAGACCTGTGGCCTTAATCACTTGGATCCTGGAAACGGCTTGAGGATACTTGATGCATATGCACACATTTTTGCTCGGTTTATCTTGTATCAGCTCCCTGAAGTGGTAAAAAGTCACATCTGCTGACATATTCCCTGGCAAATGTTGTAATGAGGAACTTTGGAGCCGTCAGAGGCTGCTACGAGTTACCGGTCCCAGAACGTCATGAAATTTGACGTCACAGGGCAGAACTGCATGCCACAACGTCGTCCATAATGACGTGGGCGCCGTGGCTCACGCACTTGACGCCAAATTTTGCGACGTTCTAGGATCGGTAACAGGCGGCCTCTTACGGCCACCGACGGCAGAAAAGTTCCCCATTGTCTACTACCCCCTGCAATGGATGTAAAAATTTTAGTACAATATACTATCACTTTTTACATCTGTTGCATGGGATAGTATTAAGACCTGGTGCCTTGTACATTGTGCCTGTACAATGCAGGGTTCTGCCCAGGACTGAACGAGTGCCGGTCGGAACGGGGGATCTGAGGGCCCTCCGCCAGAAAAATTTGAAATCTAGACTTGCTGAAATGCGATTTCCTGGCACCTGAGAATCGAAATAATGAGCTCATTTGGTGTCAAAATGACCCACTCTCTGACTCCACTCTTTTGCAACTTTGGCAGCCAGCCATTGTCGTTGTTGTTCTTGTTGGTCCGATGTTGGCTTACCGCGTGCAGATAAATGGATGAATGGAAATGGCTTGGAGCAAACAGATGTCTATTCCGCGTTCCGTTTCCGCGATCCGCTTACCGCGTGTCAGGTAGACGTAGCTTAAAGCTTTAAGACAAGTAAAAAAATTTCCTTACTTGCTCTGATGAGCATGGGTGGTATAGATCCTTAACAGAAAATTTCCCTCCAGTCCTGCATCAAAAGTGCAGGGGATGACGACATAGCGTCCCTTCTCCAACGTATAACGGAGAAATATACTCCGGCTGTTCTTAAATGGTGATGATTTGACGACATCGACCAGCCGATGAACTCGGTACTGCCGATTCAGGTCAACCTTCAGGATGGTGAAGCCAATGACGAGTTTCTGCGCGTCGGGTCCCTGCCCCCTGGAGGCCTTCTGCATCACCGAGATTAAGATTTCATCTTCCTCCCCGGAGACCTCGAACAGATACTGAAAGACAGAGATTCGAAATAGGCCTAATAATGATAATACAAATGTTTTACATGTAGGCTATACAGCACTGTCCACTGTAGTACATCTCAGTTCTTTAATTTTAACCCAATTTCCCAGAAACTCCAGGAGCAGCACATGAGCAACACCAACACCACGAAACGGCAACTTAGCTTGGAATCAACCCATGACCTCTCAGTATTGAGTTCGACAACTCCACCATCACCTAGAAATAGGCCTACATTACATGTATGTTATTTAGAAATACTGTGGCCTTTTGGTCTTTTAGGGTTACACCCCTCAAGTGTCCAGACTGGCCCAATTTTAACTAGCTACCTATTCAGAAACCAGTGGCACGTGGGCAGCCACTTCTGGACATCTGTAGTGAGGGGAGGCCAAGACTGCAGAGGAATACAAAAGACGACCTAAAAACACAACACAGAGATTTTACAAAGCTTCTCTCTGCACTGCACTCT
>NMRB01000934.1:130843-151069 GCA_002633025.1 Notospermus geniculatus | reverse complement strand
ATGCATCTCGCCCATATTCTTTGCACTGCCTCTCTGAATGCTCGAAGCGAGAAACACAAGTGGGCGGGTTTTGGTTGCGACACCAAAGCCCGGTGTGGTTAAAACGAGGCTAATGCATTATCCATTGAAAACAAGGCTCACTGTGACCAAGGTGGTTTAGAATCCACGTTTTAGTGCAACCCAAGAAAACTCTGTACCGTATCCCAAACACTCTGTGCAAAAAAACCGGCCAATGCATTTTCCATTACAACATTGATTTCACAGTACACAGATGTTTTAGAATCAGCATTCAAATGACCCTTACAGAGCTGAGAATACAGAACAGTGACTCGGCCAGGAATCAAACCCTGGGCCTCACGGGTGAAAAATTCTACCTGAGGATTATTCAAGAATGTGTCTCTGTTGTTAAGACATCCCCCAGCGAGTTGCGGTTTCTTCCATTGACCATGATGCACTGCTTCCCGCCACGTTTTACGAATACTGAAGAAGGATGTGTTCACCGTGCGGCAGATGGATAAATTGTAGAAATGGAGGCAGAAATCCTCAAAGGTCATCCTGGAATTGAAAGTGCAAAGTTATACACTGCAGACTACGGTGAAATTTACTTGTTATGGCAACACTGAGGCCAAGACCTCAGCCAGTAACTAGGTATCCAACAAAATGTCTATTTTTTGTGAGACCTCAGACAAGACACTTTACTCCGACTTCAGTATCTCGTGTAAAAACCATAGTTAAGTAAAGTCGTCTCCGAATTTCACAAATTTTCGGCCCCAACCGGGTTCTTCCTCAGGCACTTTCTAGTACAGAGCCCAGAAGTGGAGGTTTCACTTCTGGGATCTCTACTAGAAAGTGCCTGAGGAAGACCCCGGTTGGGGTTGAAAATTTGCAAAATTTGGAGACGACTTTACTTTTACTATCATTTTGTGTCGTTTTTTGTGCTCTATGGTGGATACCGTGTCAAAACCAGATGTTATTTGGCCTTTGTCCTCCCGGTAGGCCCTATGTACATGTAGATAACTGTGATATATACATGTAACTCAAGCAGTCCCTTCTGTGCTGCAGTTTTATGGGATTCTTACCAAAATTCACCATCGTCGTCGAACGTCAACCCGATTTTTTCACGGTCCCTGGCACTGATTTTCTCCCATTCTTTCGAGCTGAAAATCAAGAAGGGAAGAATGGCTTCATAAGGAGTTAATACCTCAGCAGATAGAGCTGAAATTGCTGAAATTCCAGAGGTAGATGGCTAAAAAGCTCCAGTTACGTCTATTTGCCACTTTTTGCAACTTTATGATTGAATTGGAAGACCTTGGTTACATGAAGAAATGTCGTGAAATCATCATGCAGGAAAGTTACGGCATTCTGATCATTAGATGACAGACACTAACACCAGTAACATATATCGTTCATTCAAGTTGCATGCCTCCAAAACCCCGGAATGGGACAGTTAAAGTGAATCAACACCATGAATTATTTTCGATGGACATGTTCTGGTAAATGACTTGGACATTATGTAACCTGGCTTGGACATAGTAGTGATTGTTTTTGTTGAACGACACCAAGGAATTACGTTAAATGAATATTTAGCCTATTGTGATTGGATACATGACAGTTTTGGTCCCCCCCCCCCGTCATTCCAAATACTCCCTCTTCTGGAACTAAAAGACTTACGTGGAAATTTTAACTTTCAAAATAGAAATTTATGGACTGCAAAGTGGACTTCCCAATTAGAGTAAATATATGAATACAAATTTCATTATGTTTTCTGATTTAAATAGCATGGAAAACACCGGGAGTTACCAGGTGTGGATGACTCAGACTGAAGAACATTTTAAATGACTAATACCGGTAGTTTGCGGAATTCAAGGTCAGCTGTAGCAGCACATGGTTTGGGACTCGGCCATGTGTTGCACAAACTAGAAGGAATTTATTGTGATGTCGTTTTGCCACAATGCTTCAAAGTGTAAAGGAGTGGAGGTTGGCAAGTGGTGGTGGAAAAACCTGGCTGACACCCAGTCGATTTCAACAGAAAATGAACCACGTGCAATGAAAGAAACAATATAACCCAAGTCGTCTCCGAAATTTGCAAATTTTCGACCCCACACCGGGGTCTTCTTCAGGCACTTTAGAATGAAAGAGAATACGGGTAGTTTGGTACTTGTGAAAATCAGAGACATCCTGGACATGAAAAAATAAGGCTAAGTTCAATCAAACTTCAAACTGGACAGGAATTTACAGGACACACACACGAATTCCCGACCTCGTAAGTGCAAGAGATGATCAACAGACACTGAACTCATGCAGACACGCGAACCCAACCCCCTACAGATATTTTTTATGTTACCAACAATGTGGCGATGACCCACCATTTTTTTCCAGTAGTTCCGTAACTAGAACTAATGACGAGAAAAAGAAAAGAACGGAATAAGACACGGCATGAAGTGAATTATCCTTCTGTTCAATTTTTTCACGCATTTCATTCCAGGGTTCCTGCAGCTCTGTGTCAATAAAATCTAAGACCTTTTTAAGACTTTTTATTGGAAAAATTTTAATACTGAACCACACATTTTTTCCTTCAGTGATAATGCAACAGGCTAGTCACCGCAATCGGCGATATGACGGTCACATGGAAAAACAACTCCATGAGAAAAATAACCAAGTTTTAGAAAATCACAACACTCTGAAAATGAAATTTAAGACTTTTTTAAGACCTCAAGAGCAAAACTGTGAAATTCCAGACCTTTTCAAGGCCTCGAAAATGCTTTTTTTGATACTTAAGACTTTTCAAGGATGCGCGGAACCCTGTCATTCTCTGCTTATTACCCCTGCCTCCATAATATTCTTGTAAAATGGTGCCAACTACAACGACAGAAGCCTCCCCAACTGAAAATCATCCTCAAAAGCAGGGGGAAACTGACCAGTCCACGGCAGGAATTGATAACCACATGATGTGCGTATTTAGTATAATCAAAAATAGATTTAAGCGCTTATCTATTTTTGGGAAAATATAACATGAAACATGAGCATGCGATATCACACAAGATGGTTCAGTAACTTATTACTTCCGCACAGGGTGACAACATCACGCATTCTGAGAACATCAGGGATTCTTGGTGCTTACTCCTTTCGTCACCGTAGTGACGACGGGCATGATTGCTAAGAACCCCTGATGTTCTCAGGATGACATCAAAGCTGTGGTTGTGGACCTACATGTAATGACTCTAGAAGCTGTGATGGCTGCAGTCTAACGAAAGCATACAACAGTGATCAGTGGAACCTCCCTCTGCAGATGCCTCAGCCAGAGGACACCTTTCTACCAAGGACACCGAAGTTCAGTCCTGAAGTGACCATTACCTCAGTAATCAGGACACCTTTCAAGTCAGGACACCATTTGCCAGTCTGAAAGATGTCCGTAACAGAGAGGTTCCACTAGATTTCTCAGAAATGCAAAGCAACCCAAAAATCTGACTCTGAGATGAGAGATCGGGCATGTTCCTAAAACGGGTTACTTTTATTTCTCGACACTATTAGCCCTAACATCTACGGCATTCTGAAATACAACAACATCCATATGAAGTAGAGCATGCGTTCGAAATCATAGAAAGAACCAGGCATTTTAACCCTTTCAGTGTCAGAGCAAAATCAGATTTTCGTAAAATCTCAAAACAATGTCAGAGACACCTATGTTTGAAAAAACGAACTGAAATCCCCGTCAGTATAAGTTCAATGTTACCAAATGCTAGTTCTGCCACCAGTTCTCAGATGGCGTTACGATCTTCGCTCCCATAATTGAAAATACCTACCCCTCAGAGCCAGGGGGTAAGCAGTGTAAGGGTTAAAGTATGAGAATTTAGAAATCTTCCACAAATTCTCCGTTTTTTGAGCTTGGACCAAAACTCCACTTTCAGTAACACTAACAGAGACCATCATGCCCACAATGCCAATTGAAATTTTTGCCAGTTTTTCAGTAATGATTCTACTTCTAGAATACTGAACAAAATTATTAATTATTTCTGGCAATCAGTAATCAGCAACCAGTACCGGCAATCAGTAACAGTTGATGCGTGCAACACATAAAACATGAATACAAGAATGCATTACGACCACATGTGACACAGATTGCAAAGTCCTCAATGAATATTCAAAGCCAGCTATGCACACAATGTCCGGGATTTTTATTGGTAACCAACCTATTATGAGATTTGCAGCACATGTGTTTGCAAATATCAACAGATTGTGCGATGTTATGGCACATGTGGCATGATGTTTGTCAGTATTGGGTCACACAACAGATATTCCAGCCAACTTTTAAAAAAAATTTCTATACAATTTCATAGTTCTGAATGATCAGCAGGGAAATTTTTTTAACTACATGAATTTTTCCACGCAATTCTTTTCATATGTCACCTCAGTCCCGATCCTCCCACACTTATTGTATCAGCAGGAGAAATCACAATAGGTCCTTTTTAAAAAAAATTGAAATAGGGCAAATGCCTGATTCTATTCTAAACCCACACAATACATGCTCTGATATGTTACCATTATACTTACCCATCATCATAACTAAGCAAAGGGAAGATATACATGTATAAATTACAAATTTGGTGCTACATGTATTACCGGTACTATTGAACTTTTGTAGCTGTGTGTTTGGGGTATATGCCTGTCTTTTCAATTTTCAGGGTTCTGCCACTGCTGGTCGGCACCAGGTCATCCCCTGTCCAGGACGCAGAAATGCTGACCAGCACTCGGCCTAAAAAGAGTATTTTGATACGGGGACGGAGTATTAGGCAAGGATTCAGAGAGAGAGAGAGAGAGCAAACAGAAACTTGGAGCCTTGATAGCCTAGTGGTTATCACGTCCACTCAGCAAGCAGCAGGTCCCGGGTTCGAATCCAACCTAGGCCATATGGGATTAATCATCCCCGTTTCTTCAGTCTGTCGCATGGGACAGTAAGCCGTAGTGCCCTGTACCTTGTGCCTTTGCAAGGGCAAGTAAAAGACCCTATCCAAGGAAAGGACATGAGTACCCCGGGATGAGTACATACAGTTGGGGTCAGAAGTTTACATACACTTTGGTAAAAAATATTCAACTCAAATTTTCAAAAGGTTTTATTGTTCTTTCAAAAACTTTTTTCATGGGGAATTATACTTAAGATGTCTACTTTATTTTCTTGCTTCATTCATTGATTACAGTTTCTTTATTTCAGAATTATGTAACACAGTTTGTTCGATCTCAGAAATACAGTGGCTCAAAAGTTTACCTACACCAAGTCAAACTCTAAAAACACAACCTCGAATCTTCGAAAAATTGATGACTGGTACTTCACAGTCATTTTACTGATCATTGGTCACCACATCAGTTATATAATAACCCAGGACATCCCATAGTGGCTACATGAGAAGGCATTTCTATGGTCTTTAGCCCTTTCCTACAGTCAGAACTATCGAGACAAGATGGGAAAATCCAAATTGTACAGCCAAGACCTTAGAAAGCGTGGGGTTGATCTTCACAAGATAGGGTCCTCATTAGGCCACATTGCTAAGCAGTTTAGGGTACCCAGGGCTTCCGTTCACACCATCGTCAGGAAGAACAGGACCTCGGGAACACATTGACCAAGCCAAGGGGCGAAAGAAACNGAAATATGCGAATTTCTGGCATCGTGTGATAAGTCAACTACACAGAACAATTCACACCTGCCGCATTATTAGTATCAGCAGCCCGCAATGTTGTGGAGTTTGCATATTATCAATCTACACAAAGCAGCATGGAAAAACAGACTTGCTGTAGACAGGTTAATATGCTGGTGATATTTTTGAGCCAGGGCCTACATCCTTCATTGACAAGAGTTTGGACATCCAGTGTGAGGGAAAATGAATGACGTAGGCCGATGAGAAAGATTTTGTGCGAGTGTATGCCTACACCACATGCACATTTATATCCCGGTTCACATGTATGTACCTTGGAGGAATTATACTGACTCAGTATAATTCCTCCAAGTATGTACATTTTATGTCCAGTTTATGAACACATTATAAACATGTACTATACACTTATGCAGTACCACTGAGATAAACAAGGTTATGGTGCCTGACCTGTTACCCCACTATTTGTCCTAGACACACACCTCTTCAACACGTATATATTAACCTAATGATGCAGACAACAGAAATTCCACTAATTAGGATACTATCTCGGTTTTTTCGTACCAAATGATATAATGGAGCAGCCCCATATTCCCCAGAACACTTCTATAACAGATGGACCATTACTGCCCGATCAACTGTAAATGTAAATTGTCTATCTACCTATTCTATGTGTATAGCCATACATGTATCTGACTCTGAGGTCGTGTACAGCAATATCAATAGTATGTCCTAGTCAGGACACTCAAGAGACCGACCATGTCAGTCTGAATTGACAAGTGTCCCTAAGGTAGTGACTTTGAGTAGAAACTCAAAACTACCAGGAAGTAGCCTTAAGTGGTTGATAGCCTAGTGGTTATAACGTCCGCTTAGCAAGGGGCAGGTCCCGGGTTCGAATGCAGCCCGGGCCATGTGGGATTTCATTCCCGGCTCTTCATGGGACATACAGTAAGACGTGGTGCCTTGTAGTACAGTCCCCCCTTGCTATTACGAACCCTTCGGGGTCCGAGGATTCAGTTTGTACTAACGCGGAGTTCGTAATAGAGAGGACTTACATACATGTCATGAAATTTTGGGAGTCATTTTGGGTTCATAATATCCGCAAGTTCATAAGAGCGAGGGGGGAATGTAGTTGTACCTTGTTTCTTTGTCAGGCAAGTAAAAAACCCCATTTAAGTGAGGAGCATGAGTAGCTTGAGATGGCCTCCTCCGTACTTACCAGGGCCAATAATGCTACAGCTTCAGCCCTGATGGAAAAATCAAATATCCAGGAAGTAATTACATCAGTTTGTTCAAATGTCAATTACACCTCGACCAAGTTTTAGTTCTGCTTGATCATCATTATTTACAATGTATGCACAGATGTGACAAGAGGCATGTTTAATTCATGAGTTACCACATACAGACACGAGTTCTTGACGTATGTCTGTTTTATAATAGATATGAAGTGCACAGCATATGTGCAGCATACACAACCGAAAGGGAAGCGTCGGGCACAGTGTTGCAGCACTGGACTTGTGACCGAGAAGTCACGGGTTCGATTCCCAGCCCACCACTTCGCCTTTCAACTGGTCCTTTCACTGCCGTAGGTGACGATCGTCGTCCCCTCTGGGGACTGCCGTAGGCGACCATTGTCACCCTATGCAGAAGGTACGTTCAGTTAGTTTGGCTATTCACAGATGGCGCCCCAATCGAAATTACAGGAATTCCCCTGAGACTGCCGTAGGCGACCATCGTCGCCCTGTGCAGAAGGCATGTTTAGTTAGTTTGGCTATTCACAGACGGCGCCCCAATCGAAATTAGGGGATTTCCAGAGAACGGAGAACCGGAAACCTGGCAGTGTCGGTTAAATGATCAAATGATGTGCCGAATCAGCTTGTCTCCTGACTGCAGTAAAAACCAGCAAAGATTAGCTAGCTTGTTTACATATGTATTGTTTATGAGTGTTGGGTTGTAGTTGGTATAACTTTAAGAGTACCGGTAAGTCAAGGGTAATAAGAAATTGTTTTGGCCAACCTTTTAAAATTTACGACCACAAAACCCTTATTTCCTAAGCCTGGATCCTTACCCGTCACTGAACGCGCCCTTCCATTCACCCTCACCCCAGGGGTTCCTCAGTCGCACCATTTTGATCTTCTCCTGATTAAATAAGTTGAACAATCCCGTCCCCGCCAATGCCACCTTCTTGACAGCCGTAATGCCGTACGCGTGGCCCTTCACTAGGCCCATGTCTGTGTGGGCCTCCATTTCATCAGCTGACTTGGCCTGTAAGTGCAGAAATAAACATCAGTTAGGACAGTCATTATATTATTATTTATTTCGTTCAGTTTTTACATGTTTTACAAACAGTTAAATTTTAAACCCACAGAAAAGGGTTATGAATAACCTTGTCTTTTTCTTTCAAGTAAGGGTTCACAGGCCGACATAACTGGGTAAAATACCCAGGACCACTGTGCTCACTGTTGTTACGGAATGATGGTATGTCCCTGAAGACATTGTTCCCTAGCGGCCACATTTCATATTCGATTGCACCAAAATTTGTGTAGAGATCCCACATGGGCACCTTTTACTAATTTAGTAGAATCTAGGTCATATCTTACCAAAATGTCCCACGATTTTACATACCGTATTTTCCTGACTATAGGGCGCACCTGACTATAAGGCGCACCCCCAATTTCACCCAAAATCTCTGATGAAATCCATACATAAGGCGCACCTCCCTATAAGGCGCAGTCCTGTCAGTGCATATTGTACACATACAATGCATGGCTGCTCAGTGTGCATTGACCCAACAACAGCCAAGACAATTACAGGGTCTGATTGTCTTGTTTGAACCCATTGACATCTGCAATTCTGCTGTTGGTACTGATGGATCTGGTTGTATGATTTCTTAGCTTGTTGTGACAAATTAGGCCTAACTGAAACTTCATCAGTTCACAGTTCACTGCATCATCTGTCAACCAGCACTGTGACAATGACTTTGGCTTGGCATCCATGCATGCTTGAATGCTTGGGTTCGTCAGTGTCTTCACACTTCTGATCAAATTGTCAGACTGGATCCACAAATAAGGCGCACCACCCTATAAGGCGCACCCCCAATTTTAGACCCTTCTTCAAAGAAAAAGGCTGCGCCTTATAGTCCGAAAAATACGGTAATTCCAAATTTGACCTTGAATAGCAAGTCAAGGGAGAAGAACTGCAAGGTATTTCATATGAAGTAGGAATTATCAGACCTATCACGGTCTAGGTTTCCATGCAATTACATAATCCAGGGTCAACCAATCACAGCTTACCGGGATCGACGCCGCCATTAGGGACTTATGATCCATCTCCTTGTCCAATACGGTGAACAGCTCGTTCCGCTGCTCTTCATCTTCCCGAATCTTGCTCTCAACGATATCGATAGGTTCCGCCACTCCGCCTGTGAAATCGACAAGGGCTTCTGCTAAGTCACCTCCATCCAATGCTTCATAGCAACCAAAAAGCCTGGAAAAAGAGGATTCAATTGTGTGGCGGTCTAGGAAAACGTGTCGGATGTCGCCGAATGATCAACAAGGGCTGTCAGATTGCCTGTGCATTGATCGGCACTGTTTACCTGTTACGTGGTGCATTTCAGCTATCGAAATGTGCGGGTTCGCCAAAGCCATTAACACTTTCCCCGCCAAACGTGACTTCTGACGGGTTTTGCTAGACCGCCTCACAAGTGTGACCCACACCAGCAAAAGCGCCTACTTTTGGTGGAATGGGTCACATATGTCTGATTTTCTTAATATTTTACATATATACTCACTTGGCGTAAGCTTTTTCGAGAAAAGCACTCCAGAATTCATTTTTTGACTGCGAGTGGACGAACACTAGCTCTCCGTTCAACGTTGGCAGGAAGTCATCGATGACTATGTCGATCCATTCGCCGTAGCGCCAGAATTGGAAGTGGAAAATGCCGCAATAGTTTTCAGGTTTTTCTGGATTCCATTCTTGTTCCTTATGATTTGGAATAACCTAAAGTACAAAAACACCAATTTTTGATGAAAGAATTCCACTGTTTCACAGAAATTCATCTCGTCCCCAAGTCAAGCAGATGACATCCTCTGTCAAAATTGTCTCACATCCTTGGTACTGATTGAAAAACATTTGGAGGAAGTTTTTTCCTATCATCCACTTGAACAATGTTTCTCCAAATTCTTTCCAATTCATTTCAAAGGCTTTCTAGAAAACTTATCAGAAACAGTCTGCTCAAATTTGAGGGACATGAATTAAAATAGAGACACCCACCGCAGCCATGATATTTTCATGTGCCAACTCTACAATTCGGAAGTTTTTTAAACCAGTTCTAATCTAAACAGTTCTAGAGGCAAGGAACGAGTCACAGTGGCTGCGCTAATACACAGCTTTGCTTCTAGACTTGCCACCATGGCCAGGTATAGAGGATGTGCACGTGACGTCATCATTGACGTCATAATTCGCACGTCAGCCATGTTGGATGTCATCTGACACTACTAATGCGTTGGACGTGCCGTCCAACATGGCGGCATCTCGTTGTCGCAGTGACGTCATAATCGTCACTGCACGTCCTCTATAGGTGTAAACCTGTCCAGGAGAGGGGGACCTAGGCCTATAGGAAGATTACCTTGTGCCAAACTTCCTTGTAAAGTGTTAAACACGAACATGCAGCCACAAACCAGCAGTTTCCAAGACGACCTTGATGAACATCACCCCTATCAACACCCTCAACAAACAGCTGGGGATTCTCACAAATATCCTGAAAATATTAAGCAACTATCATTTTGCTGCGATAGGCTGAGGAATTTGTAGCATAATCACAGTCACTTAGCTATGGAAAGGGGCTGTTCATTTTTGTCACTTGAAGAATCTGAGTTGTGATCCTTGGGAAAATGGAAGAAGCTAGATGCCCTTGCAAATTGCAGGGATTATTTGTGACCCGTGCCAGCAAAATGAGTCGGAATGCGCAGAGAAGAAGACCCAAAGTGCACCAACGGATTGTTGATTTCAGTATTGTCTGGCCATTGTGAAATTTGACTCTGTCAATTTCTAGAGTTGTTCTCTGGTGTCATGTTGAGTCTTCTTTCCGGCACATTCCGACTCATTTTGCTGGCAGGGGTCACATTTGTTGTGCTGTACAGAATAATTGCTCAATTTGCAGCTTCATACATGCAGACCTTTCTGCATTTTCTCAAGGATCAAAACTCAGATTCCTCAATTGACGAAAATGAACAGCCCCTTTGAGTGGTCAATTGTACATAGTTTTTCATGTTTTTAGGAAGAGACAAGTGTCACACTCACAGTCTCTGATAGTGACGCTATGGTATGCTCATCACTCTACAAAGGACAGACTAAATACCTATCAACAATGCATACAATACATTGGTTCCATCCTAATAGAAAGCATTAACAGCTGAATCCTCTTCAAATGGTATGAATGATTTATACACACTTCACCATGACGGAAGTGTACATACTCTACTTTCATCGATTTAAGACCGGTTCTGGATATTCAAGCCACGCCCATTCTGTATAACTTTGACCTCATGGTTCGAATCCATGAATAGAGCTGACCATGTGTGATTGACGTCTAGCCTGCCCCTGTCTGCTATGTTTACATCACAATTCGTAAGCAATGCCTGGATAACCGATGCCGAATGAGTAGGCCTACCGCACTCAGTGACCGTGGGTTTTGCATAACGACTAGCACGGATAACTAGGCCCACCAGTAGGCCTATATACGGGTGTTATTTGTTGAACATTTCTGTGAATTACCCTGTTACGTATGGTCCCGGAACGACAAAACCCAACGGAAAATTAATCAATCGCACGGTACACAGATTAAACCACAAATAGCGATCTGTTTATCCGCCGTACTGACAACCACGAGTCACTTTCAGCCCACCAGCACGAGTAGAAAATGTGCGCCAATGAACAACAAGGGGCCGTGGGCCTATTCACGCTGTGCTGCACGGGGGCGGTCACAGGCAGTTATAATGAACCGGTCTTAAATCGATGAAAGTAGAGTAAATACATTGTACTTCATCTGCATTATGTACAACCTGCAGATCACATACTTCAGGTACAACCAGTGTGCTGAATTTTAACCTTACAATGTAGAAATATTTCAGACATCAAATATGTGTTTGTTTACCAAGAAAAAGACACTTGAAGAAATAGGATAATCAATTATCATAATTTACAAAGTAGGCCTTTTCCTGCAAGGTTTCTCTATGTTACAGTAGAATATCCCTTAGTGTCGCGTCTGCAAGAAGGGCACCTCTCTACCAAGGATGCCACATTTCAGTCCCTGTACCGGTAATCAGGACCCCTCTCAATTAAGGACAGCATCTCTGAGTCCCCATAACGGAAGTGTACATAAATACATTGTACTTCATCTGCATTATGTACAACCTGCAGATCACATACTTCAGGTACAACCAGTGTGCTGAGTCCCAATGGACTGTGTGCTGAGTCCCATTGTTCAATGAGTCCCAATGCTGAGTCCCAATGGTGTCTTTATTAGAGAGATTCTGTTGAACATACAGTACCGGTACTACTAGGTAGATTAATTCATGTCTCACCCAGATGCACTGCATGCAGGGCATCACAACATCAGTACCGGTACATCAATCACGTATTCGATTTTTTTTAATTGACATCATCCAGTGCTAGAAAAGTAGCTGTTTTCATCGCCATTGGCTACAGGATTTTCCCATTTGGCTATAAAGGATTTTGTCAATTTCGCCAATTGGCTACAAAAATTCCTTGATTTTCACCATTTTAATCGCCATAAGTCCTTTCTATTTCCATTGGCAGTATCTCAGTCATAGATATTTGGCTATGAAAGTTTGTAGACATTTAGCCAAATGGCTACATGAACAACTGAACTTTTCGAGGACTGTCATCGATCACTGGCATGAACAAACACTTCAGGTACACATTGTGGGATGAGAGTCTAAAATAGTTGTTTGGTTAGTCCTGTTAATCAATAATAATTTAAAGATCGCATCCTGTGTCCTGATTATAATATATCCACCAAGAATGTTCAATGGAACCTCTCTATAAAAGGGCACTCCGACCAACCTTGAGAACAGGCCTCTGAGGAGTCTGTCAGACTTGTTTCCATTCCCAAATGGTATCCAAATCAACAAGTGTCTCCGTTAAGGAAAACATAATAAAAAGTCGACCTACCCTTGGTCTTTTCCATACAACTCCAGCCAGCTTCCCTTTACTGTAAAATAGCGATTTGTCATCTGGGGGGAACTCTGTGTCGATAAAAGGGTGGCCCGATTCCTGTGCCTGTTTTTTTAGCTTGGAATACTGCTGACCTTTGAAAGGCCGCGGAGCGTCGAACAAGCCGAACACCATGTCTCCCTGAAAAGAGAATCCACAATAGAAAACAGCCTCAACTCTTTAGAAAACAGTCCCCAACTCTTTAGAAAACAGTCCTCAACTCTTTAGAAAACAGTCCCCAACTCTTTAGAAAACAGTCCCCAACTCTTTAGAAAACAGCCTCAAACTCCTTAGAAAACAGTCCTCAACAACTCTTTAGAAAACAGTCCTCAACAACTCTTTAGAAAACAGCCTCAACTTTTTAGAAAACAGCCTCAACTCTTTAGAAAACAGCCTCAACTCCTTAGAAAACAGTCCTCAACTCTTTAGAAAACAGTCCTCAACTCTTTAGAAAACAGCCTCAACTCTTTAGAAAACAGTCCTCTTCATGTCTTTCACATACTCGCCATAAAATCTCTTATCCCTAAACGATTTTAGCCTACATTTGTATACCCACAACTAGGGGCCTATATGACAAGCTAGTAAAAGTAAGGACATTTGGCTCAGGCATGTCAGGGCCTCAACGGTAAAACTCCTAAAACTACCACCAAAATACAGCCTAGGCCTGATTAGAACATGAACGTTCCTGAGAAATACTCCCATTAAAAATCCTGATCTGGACTCAAAAATATGGAAAAGAAAATGTGAACTTGCATTTTGTACTGGTTCATGTGAACCCATGACGAAAGATCAAAAGAACCACCCAAAGTAAAATCCAAACTGAATGTAACATAAAATGGAAAGGGGGAGTTTATACCATACACTTGAACACATGCCTAAGTATTGAACTTTGTATCAGATTTAAAGGACCCACCAAATCGTTTCTCTGAATCAAATGTCCTCTGAACATAAAATAAACTCGACTTCAGTATTTTCAAACGAATGGAGGCTACTCTTTGCAGATGAACCACGCCCGCCCAGTGTTTCCGCCAGAGGGGGATACACGGGGGTACCGGTACATTTAAAAAGTCAAAATTACTCAAAATATGCGTTTTTGACTAAGAATTCAGTCAAATTTTCTCTTTGTCCACCCTTCAAAAAATTCCTGGCAGAAACACTGCACACCATAAAGTTTGGGCTATTCAGTAACTGTGAAACTTGACCAAGCATTTTTTACTGTCGCCTCATTTCACAATGTTCCCCAGTCTCTCCAGAATTTTATGAGGGGAATCCGAGGGTCAGCCGCCGAAGCTAATTAAGTCAAACCTGTCAAGCATGAGGCAACTAACTCGCCATCCAACTGTACCCTTCAAAATAAGTAAGGACCACTGTTGCAGTATGTACAAGGGAATAAAATGAGAATTTGTTCCATTTGCCTATTACTGTACTAACACCCGACTCTTATGAAGTGCTTGGAAGTCAATTAAAGTTGCCATATGACGCTAAAAGACTGACAAGCAGATGTGAACACAGCTCCTACCAACTGTAGGCTTATTGATCCCAACTCAATAAATGGTGACTTTTTCCAGATGACTTGAAATTGAACTCAGCAAAATGTTTTTCTGAAGTCTTCAAAAGCTTTTTTCACAGAGTGCAGATTGGTGTGTCGAATGAAAGCTGTCAGCTGCTAGGCCTAATTTTGATCTGAGGGGGAGGGATGGGAGGTGCAGTGCAGGGACAGGACAGGGAGGAAATCAATCGGTCTGTCTGGCTGGTAGAGTAGTAGGCCTAGGCCTACAGATCTGTGATTTTAGTTGGGGACCATGTTTACAAATTGGGAAAAATGTGTGCCCAGTTTGAAGGCCGACTGCTTCGCACTTATCTATCCGTTTGAAACATTTCAACTACCATTGAGAAGTCAAGAATCTCTAGTTTTTAAATGTCTAAGCAGTTTGAAAATAGACTTAGGAACCTGGCCGCAATCACCATGGAATTCAATCATTTGAGCCTCAAAAGTTTGCAATTTCACGCCAACAGAGTTATGTCGTGGGCGCCGCTGACGTGACATGACGTCGTCCTTTGACGCAGTGGTCCCCAACCAACGTCATGGATCTGTAGCCTGCCTAACACACGGCAACACTTACTTCTTACTGGACGGCAAGATATAAGACGATAGCAAAACAGTCGTTTTTTTGTGAAAAATACCCCACACTTTCATGCATGTCATAAGAACTTGACATGCTTGACTTGACACAGTTCTGTAGAAAAACCAGGTCAGCCTTTTGACATGTTTGAAAGCATAAATAACCGAGCACGTGTGTGTGCATGGTGTGCCACGCCCATTTTTGGCGGGATGCTGCTGCACAAAGGTTCCTGCTCATATAAAGATTGTCATCAACATGAACACTGCCACACTATATTCGACTCCGTTTTGTCAAATGCACCTTATAATCCGTCTAATTCTCAAAAATCGGAGGCAAATGGGAGACAAAAATTTCATTACCTCCAATGTACGCCGACACCCGCTAGATGACGCCAGCAGCCGGCTCGCGCAAAGCCCATCCGCCGATACAGCGTCCGAAGAAGCAAAACAAAAATATTTATTTAACTGGTTTTTAAAGTAACAAAATAAGTTTTCTTGTGACATTTGAGATGTCCTATTGGTTTTATTGGGTAAAAAGTAATTCTAATTGCATATATGTACCTTATCTAAGGAAATACATCCGTCTTGTATCGTCTGCTAGACGTTTGAGGCTGGTATAGACTGGTGTCCTGTCCTGGAGAAGCTCCAAGCGTGTTGGCGTCGTCGAACCAGTCTGAGACTGGTAGCTAGTGACATTTAGCGACAGATTTCTAAACTACGTTGAGTATACAGGGTGTAACAGAAGAAACGCAATAATCTTTTTCAACAGCTTATCAACAGGCACGTGAGCGCTCTCACATTAGTGATGATAAAATATGTCTCAATGGTATATTGGTTCATTGGTTCATTTCGTCTTCTCTCAACCTGCCTTCTCCCATTTCGCCTTCAAAAGCTTCGCTTCATCCCAATTCCCCTTTTCCCATGGCCTTTTCCAATCCCGGCCTGCCTAAGGCTGCTTTTCCACGAGACGTTTGCGGGCGCGGAATAGGAGGCGGGCGCGGGTGCGGGTGAAATGGCTAAAGGGAAATACGTTGGATCGATCTTTTCTACCCGCGTCCGCCTAGTCCTATTCCGCGCCCGCAAACGTCTCGTGGAAAAGCAGCCTAACGGTCTCGGGCCACTTGTGCGTTTTGCGCTGCGTGATGCGTCAAATCTTTTGTTAGGAAGCAGAACGGCGGAAAATAACAAAGGATTTGACGCACCTCGCAGCGCAAAACGCACAAGTGGCCCGAGACCTTAAAGGCCCGAACCCACTGACGCGTTTTCACGCAGCGGGAAAACGCACCGGCAGAAAATGCTTTGTTAAAAGGCAGCGGACAGAGAAAATAACAAAGGATTTGTCGGGCGGTGATGAAACCGCAGCGGCGAAACGCGACAGTGGGTTCAGGCCTTAAAGGCTCGTTCCACAGACGCGTTTCACGCTGCGTGATGCGTCAAATCTTTTGTTATTTTCCGCCGCTCTGCTTCCAAACAATGGGCGAAGCGTCAAAACGCTCACGCTACCGCTTCTGTGGAAACGGGCCTTTAAGCTGCTTTTCCACGAGGCGTTTGCGGATGCGGTTTCGGTGGCGGGAGCGGGTGCGTGTAAGGGAAATACGTTGGATCGATTTTTGTCGCCGCGCCCGCCCGCCTTCTTTTCCGCGCTCGCAAAACGTCTCGTGGAAAAGCAGCTTTGTTATTCGCCTTTTCCGATTCCGCCTTTTTGTTCAAGTAGAAAAGTCAGCCGCGCTTATTATGGTTTCCGATCTCAAGATCGGAAACCATATAGTGTTTGGTCGTGGTGTCTGTCTGTCTGTCTGTTCAGTCTGTTACACCTGTAACTTTGTTCCTGCAAGAGCTACAGACCTGGAAATGTGACCTACCCCCAGGTTTCATGACCTGAGCTACAAGATGGAATGAAAATTTCCAGTCTCCGATACCTGGTTCATGGTGAAATTGACATATCAAAAGTTGAGATTTTGTCTGTCACACTTTTGTTTCTTGAATAACTTGTCTCCGACGCCAGGTAGAGCACTAGCAACAAGTTCCTTCCCTATGTTTATGGCCCTTGGCAAGATACTGGCATCAACAAATTTATTCTCCAGTGTCAGCATCATAATGATATTGATATATCAAATTTGATATTTTGACATATCGGGAGATCTGCCACAGTAAGTGACTTGAAACTGGTATCACAACATCATTGCTCATCCACGGATGTTATTGCAACTGAAATTTTCAGTTTGCACCTGCTCGGTCGCATGATATTTGCTGATATCGTGGTGAGATTTGATATTCAAATTTGATAACATGACATAAGTCAGAATCTGGTGATGGTAGAGACCTAAAACCTTCACCTACACCTAGGTTATCAAGGATGAGCTTTCAGATTACGCAATGACCTTGAAGGTCAGAGGTCAAGGTCAAGGTCAAACAGTTCTTAAGCGCAAATCTCCTCGGAATTTCAGGAAAAAACGAATTAGAAGCCTGAATTTACCATCCCCGATAGGTTTAATCAGGGATCCTGTCCCAGTTATGCAATACTTCTCAAGGTCAGAGGTCAAGGTCACAGCCAACCATCACAAATAACATGAGACAGAACCTGGTGATGGTGGAAGCCTAAAACCTTCATCTACACCTAGGTTATCAAGGATGAGCTTTCAGATTACACAATGACCTTGAAGGTCAGAGGTCAAGGTCAAGGTCAAACAGTTCTAAAGTGCAAATCTACTCAGAATTTCAGGGGAAAACTAATTAGAAGCCTGCATTAACCATCCCCTATTTGTTTAATCAAGGATCCCTGTTCCAGTTACGCAATACTTCTCAAGGTCAGAGGTCAAGGTCACAGATAACTATCTCTAGAGTAGTAAACTTATCATCGGAAACCATAGACATCGCTCCGATGTCCTTTTCTTGTTGCCAAAAGATGGCGGGCTGCAAAGTTCAAGCGGACCAATACAAAAGAACATTCTCCCGATTGGTGCTCAATCAACTATGCGGAATGGGTCCGCTAGGCATTGAATTATTGTTTACAGTGACCTAAAAGAAAAGCATTAGTGAGGGTCGCAAATCTTCGTTAATTCCACCACCCGAAGTGAAACCACGAACCGAATCAATGACGTCACAACTTTTCTCGCTGCCTCGCGGAGGAAACCGGGTTTTGCCTCCTCCCGGGATGATAACCCGGAAGGTTCCGTCCGTGGATCCGCTCAGGCGAGTGGTGTTCCAAAATTCGCCCGCCCACCCACCCACCCACCCTCCCTTAGGTTAGTGTCACCTCTCTCCTCACCGCTTCGGCATTTTGCCGGAGTTTTCTCCCCGATACTCAAATAGATGAGGAGAGTGGTTTCACTTCGGATGTGTTCATATCTGTCGATACAATACCCGCAAAGATTCGCACAGACCATGGTGCACAGACAATCCTTTATAAGCTTTTCGGCGAAATCCTGCGGTGCTAATTGCCTAATGATGCCTAATTTATGATCGGCATACGTGAAGTGGTTAAGTCTGTTAATTCTTGCGGGTCGTGACAGAAATTCTCCATATGTTTACGGTTCTGTTGGTAGGATAGGCCTATACTCCATAAAAACACTAGGCCTATTATCCGGCCCGCAAACATATCCCTCTGGCCGACAGTGACACTAACGGATCCGCCGCCGGCAAGAGTCAGGACTAGAAAACCGCACTCGAGGATTTCGCTGTTAGTCCGATTGGTGAAGAGCAATAGCCTCCGTGGGAAAGTAAAGGTAAGCGGCATTTTCCTTTTTATTCATCGGCTTAAACAGTTGCTACACCACAGAGCGAAGAGATCTTGGAGGAACTCGGAGCAACTGGCAAACGTTACCAACACGGATCAACTAGCGGATCCGACAGTTGCTCGGTCACGCAAGCGCGCTCAGGTCGACAAAATCGGCAAGTGATCAGTCACTCCGAGTTGCTTCCATCGCCGGAAAGCTAGTTGCCGCGAGTTGCTTCAAGACGCAATGTCGACCTGTGGGCACCTTGATAGACACTCGAGTCCTCGGTTCACTCTAGCTTGACGGAGTGCATGAAGCTGGCAGTAGGGCTGTCAAGGGTCGGAAAATGGGGACACTTTATCGATAGTCTTCTTGCTAAATAATTGAATGATGTTGACATCAAGGGTCGGAATCGTGGCAGAAACCTTTTGGATTCCTTTTTAAAGGGACCCTATAGGCAGCTGGCTATTAGGCCCATATCAGTGCGGTCACTTCATCACAGGCGGCGCTACACTCTTAGCCAAAAAAGGTTATTTGGGGTTCTTTGTGCCTCACCAGAGGAACCCCATGGTTCTATATAGAACCTTTTGTAAAAAAACCCGAGAGGGTTCCATATAGAACCATTCTGTCGCCAAAGAACCCATAAAAGTTCAGATAGAACCCTTTTCTGAGGAAAAGGTTCTATCTGGAACCTCTAGGGGTTCGTAAACAACCCGAGGGTTCTTAAGTCAGAGGGTTCTCCTGGTGTGGCACCAAAGAACGTTTTCGGCTAAGCAACTGTCGGCTCAAATTTTGATGTTTAGTGTATTTTATTTAGACCACAGGAACTCGGAAAGCTAAGTACCAATATTGCAACAGATAGTTCTCGATTGACATCATCCAATCTGTTTTTTTTCACATCTTTCAGAATCGACATGGATACCGGAAAACAACAGGTACGCATTGATTGTAAAGCCTGCCGCACACTGGAGCTATCTCCTGAGCAAAAATTCATTCGAGACCGTTTGCTCAGCAGATAGCTCGTGTATGCGAGTATTTTGCGGTGAGTTTTCTACATCACAGCAGACGACACACTTTTATTGCTCATTTTGCGTGGTTTTATCACCAACATATGGCACTTGCGTGGTTTTATCACCAACATATGGCACTTGCGTGGATTTATCACAAACATATGGCTCTTGCGTGTTTTTATAACCAACATATGGCACTTGCGTGGTTTTACCACCAGCATATGGCACTTGCGTGGTTTTACCACCAGCATATGGCACTTGCGTGGTTTTATCACCAACATATGGCAGTTGCGTGGTTTTATCACCAACAAATGGCACTTGCTTGGTTTTATCACCAGCATATAGCACTTGCGTGGTTTTACCACCAGCATATGGCTCTTGCGTGTTTTTATAACCAACATATGGCACTTGCGTGGTTTTACCACCAGCATATGGCACTTGCGTGGTTTTACCACCAGCATATGGCACTTGCGTGGTTTTATCACCAACATATGGCA
>NMRB01000934.1:74346-109913 GCA_002633025.1 Notospermus geniculatus | reverse complement strand
AGTCGTGCCTCGGCCTGGCAAGCGGATCCGTAGGCCTTATGTACGGGAAGGAAACCACTGGAGTTGTCACTGCCATAAAAGGTGAGCGACTAGTCTCATTAAAGAGCACGATAGTGAGTTTCCGCAAAGGCCCGAAGTAACGTTTTTCAGTGTGGCCCGTGAGTGTGCCCGTGTGACATTACAACAGTTTGACGGAATAAGGCGCGGCTTGACAACGAATGACACACAGAGAAACAGTGAGTCCGTTTCCCAGTGTGTTCCAAACAATGGAAGTCACACAGAAAAATGGCCACACTGAAAAACACTACACCTGTTAGGCCTAGGACAACTTTTAGCGATCGTCTGGTCGTCGTAGGCTCCGTCCTTCAGTCTCGCGCGGTTTGTCGAGACACAAGCGTAAGAATTTTTTCTAAACCTTTCTAACAATAGTATCCTTCTAGAGCGCTGTGAAACTTTATTGAAATTTTGATCATTTCCTTCGGGTAGATTTCGCGGGGCGCTGTGACCTCAAATTACACGAAATGTACTGGCAGTGTACTGTAGGCGTACTTAGTACCAGTGTGTTCATCTCCCGGGGTTCATCTATCTCTCACTGCTTCTTCAACAGAGAATGAATGGGTTACAGCATTCATTGTAAAATCTGGCATTGGTTCCAAGCCTTACCCTCTGTGGACCAGCAATTCCTTCAGCAGTACAAAGTACGATGAGACGTGTAAGTGCCATTACAAGAGTGGACTTGTGGAAAAATGGACCGATGCACGGATTAAAAAGGTTAGTATGTGGAAGAAAATTTCAGTGTTCGTCTGCCAGCAAGAAATAGAACAATAACAACAGGTACAGCAGCAACAACGACGACGTAATTCAACGAAAACGATGACGACGACAACAACGACGGCGGCAGATCACAACAAAAGAAAACAATCAAATCGTTCCAATGTTCTGTCTGTCCGTCTGTCTACCCCGCCAATTAGGGGAGGGAATCGTACCTATACAATAAGTGAGATTCACTAGCCGCCACCTTTTTGGTTGCTGTGGGAATTCCAGAAAACTCAAGGTCACTCATGCGCACTGTCACTTCGTCTGGTGAGAAGCGTAGCCCTATGGCTAAGAATCCATTCACACGATTTTCTTGCCGCAGACGCTCGAAAGCATTGTTTGTTTCCGCCGCGTTGGTCCTGGACAAAGGATGCGACATCGCGCGGTACGAAAATCGCGTGAATGGATTCTTAAGGCGGTGACAGACTAGCGCGTAAGCAACGCGCCGGGAAGCGTTCAACCAATCAGAGAGGCGGTAACACGGACCGAAACACCTACCGAAGAATCTGATTGGCGGAACGCCTGCATGACGCGTCGCGTACGCGCCAGTCTGTCACCGCCTTTAGCCTTAGGCCGGGTTTACATCCGATGACACGCGACACGAACACGAAGGCGAACAATGGCTTCACAAAGGATTCATCCCCATGAAACCTTTGTTCGTCTGCGTGTTCGCGTCGCGTGTCATCCGATGTAAACCCGGCCTAATGCATGTGATCGCAAACACCAGCTTCCCATCAGTTCAACAGCGCATGCGTGGATACCACAGCAACGATCCAAGATGGCTGCGAGCGAATTTGATCTACATCATGTACAGTGTATATAAAAATAGCCTCGCGCAAATGAACTCTTCGACGCTCGCTACGCTGGTAGGGAACTTCCTGTTTGGTAAGTGACCGGAAGGGGCGGGTCACAGTCTGCTATACAAACCGATATTTTGTGTTCATCACAACTTTCAGATCAAAGTTTCCATGTACCAGTCTGACGCAGAGAAAGCCAATGTCATTTTCGATGGTCTGAACACTGATAAGATGAACTGGTTTGCTCCTGGCAAAGTGGTATCGTCGACCTGGACCGACTTGAAGACCAAGCCACATGATTACTTCAGCATTGCGGGACGAGTGATTGTCGGGTAAATTATTTTTGCGACAGTCCCAGCCATTAGCGGCGAATGTGCATGGGCTCGAATTAATGTAGCCTATCTAGACATATTAAATGGAATTAATGTCCGCATTAAAAAAGTCTCCTCTGATTGGTCGATTGTGCATTTATCGGTGGAAGTAGCTGCTTGAAATAATTAATGTGGACATTAAATCGAATAAATCCACATATAACAATCAAATCCTATTGGTCTATTTAATATAGACATTACATATAATTCATTTGCCTGCGACATTGTGCCAGTTAGTGGGGGGGGGGGGGTATTAGTAGACCTGGGGCCTGTTTCATAAAGTGACTTTAAGCTAACGGTACCTTTAACCAAATGGAAAATGCATTGAAGTTAATGGTACCATTAGCTTAAAGTCACTTTATGAAACAGGCCCCTGATTTCTTCAGGATGATAAGTGGCGGGCATGTTTATACAAGACCGCCATCTTTAGCACGTGAATGTGAAGCCGGCGGTCGACGGTGCATGCTTGCTCAATGGTAGGTCAACCTTAAGCCTGCCGCACACTGGAGCTATCTGCTGAGCAAAAAAGTCATTCGAGACCGTTTGCTCAGCAGATACCTTACCGAAAAATACGCGCACACGCGAGCTTTCTGCCTCGCGAGGCAAAAAACGCACCGAAATTACGCGCACACGCGAGCTATCTGCTGAGCAAATAGTCTCGAATGACTTTTGCTTTGCAGATAGCTCCAGTGTGCGGCGGGCTTTACTACATGAAGAAGGTTCAATTTTTCTCGCTTTTGTCGCAACTTCAGCATTATTACTCCTCTCGAGAGACGATTCTACATCAACAACAAATCGCCGAGTTGTCAGGAAGACTCTGGTTGGTTGTCTGTTGTCGAGAAGTTCTCNTCTGACGCAGAGAAAGCCAATGTAGTTTTCGATGGTCTGAACACTGGTAAGATGAACTGGTTTGCTCCTGGCAAAGTGGTATCGTCGACCTGGACCGACTTGAAGACCAAGCCACATGATTACTTCAGCATTGCGGGACGAGTGATTGTCGGGTAAATTATTTTTGCGACAGTCCCCAGCCATTAGCGGCGTATGTGCATGAGCTCGAAAAAACTGATAAAATGGAATTAGGCCTAATGTCCGCATAAAAAAAGTCTCCTTTGGTCGATTGTGCATTTATCGGTGGAAGTAGCTGCTTAATTAATGTGGACATTAAATCGAATAATGGTGGTATCAGTAATATATTTCTGGTGGTATTAAATCGATTTAGCTCACCGAAAAATAAGCGCACACGCGAGCTTTCTGCCTCGCGAGGTAAAAACTCACCGAAATTACGCGCACACGCTATCTGCTGAGCAAAAAGTCTCGAATGACTTTTGCTCAGCAGATAGCTCCAGTGTGTGGCAGGCTTTACTACATTTAAGAAGGTTCAATTTTTCTCGCTTTTATCGCAACTTACAGCTTCATTACTCCTCTCGAGAGACGATTCTACATCAACAACAAATCGCCGAGTTGTCAGGAAGACTCTGGTTGGTTGTCTGTTGTCGAGAAGTTCTCCTGTAGTTACGAACACAAACCGATTCCGGTAATCCTGTTCTCTGATAAATCAACCGTGACTAACTTTAATGATGGTAAGTGATGTTCTGTTTATACGGAACGAAGTAAGGGAGTAAGAAATAAAAGTGGGAAATAAGAAGTGGGAAATTTTGCAGTTTTGTGCAAATTTTTCAGTTTCTCAAATTGGGGTGAAATTTTTCCCCATTTTGAGAAATATCGCCCGAAAAACCCAGACAAAATGTCAGATCATTTTAACCCTTTAGCACTCAAGCTTACGTCATTTTTTGTCCATGTGTTCCTCAAGAGAGTTTGGAAAAATTAGCGTTCTCAACAAGAAAAAAATGTACTAAACATCAGTAAACGGGCGAACCATGTCAACAGCTGCAGTTCGGCTAAAAAAATCAGCTAAGGTAGAATTTTTTTTTGGTTCATCATTTTCCCCTCAGATGGCAGCACAAGTCTCTGTGGGCATCCACGGGCGTTTTGAGGAAATTTGAAGCGGGCGTCCACGGGCGTTTTGAGTGCTAAATTTCTCAAAATGGGAAAAAATTCTATCCCAATTTGAGAAATTGAAAAAATTTCGACCGCAAGGAACTGATACCGATCGCCGACATGAAATTGATCACATCTTCGCCATTGGTGGAAATCATGTCTGGCTAGTCCACAACGGCGATCGAGGGCCCAGTTGCAAAGCAAGTCGCAAAGCAAAATCAGGTTGAAAATCACAGGTGGATTCCCCGCTTTAGACTTAGGTCGCAGGATTTGGCTTCCGTTCCTCTAGCAATTTATACTTTTTTGCAGCCAAAAGTGCGGATTATATGAAGATATCGTTTCAGTTTAGGATCTAGAATGTCCCAGCTTCAACTCTGACCGTTATTTCGACAATGATAGGATGTCGGATCGTTCCTGTCTGTCCAAAAGCTGTTTTTCTTCCAGAAGAACGTGCAAAATACCAGAAAAGATAAAATTTGCATTTTTAATGACAGGTGTAACAGAATGTCATGTACCCCGATATCAGGTGTCCCCCAACAAAAGATTCTGACGGAATATAAGGGTCAGCTACAATAGCCCGGACACTAACAGACAGGAACTTCAGTTGCGAGACGTCCCCTGAACAAAAGAAGCGGACATCTGGTATCGGGAACATTAGATTCTATCACACCTAATGTAGATGTATCAGTGATTTTGCACATGTATGCATGTTGCCATAGAACATTTTCTGCCCAGTTACACTCGGCCTAGATTTTCATTCCATTTGTTGTAACATACTCTATGCATTTTTAAAAAGTTGTGAATAACTAGAGCTTTATAGTCCAGTAATCTTAATACATGTAATATTTTATGCACCTATTGACATGAAGCTATCATAAAATGATTAATTCAATCGAGTACTGTAACACTTTTATGCACGTTTTTTATATGTATGTAGGGCCTACATCACTAATGGAACACTAGAACTTCAGTGCAGTCATCTTAAAATTTTATGCACACTAAATATTTCTTGGTTTTATACATGTTACATATCGGTTGAAGAGCCCATCGCAGCTAAAGTTTTTAATGTACATGTACACATACCGATAAAAAATAAACTTATGTATTTCATCTCATCGCATTACATCTCATCTCATCTTATGAGTATGATTTGAAGGCCCGCCAACGTTCAATTTAAAATACCCCAACAAATGCTTTGTAATTCTCATGTTACTGCCTGCACAAAAAATGTAACACTGGACTCGGTCCCGTCCGTTCCGGTCACATGACCTACCGGGCAGTTCCCTCCGAGATAATGAGAACGTGCGAATGTGGATGAGTCTGGGTGCGCGAGACTAGGTGTACCAACTCGCGCGAGAAAACTCTCACGTGGTGGATGACTGAGTACCTTTAACACAACAATCCCCTAGAAATGCCACAAAAAAGAATGTTGCAGACGAATCAGAGGTTCGCTGCCATCAATTCGAAAATTAATAGGAAATTGCTTCAGTGGTAATTTTGCAAAGCACTAAAGCCCCAGTCACATATCCACTCCTGGGCCCGTACGGCGAGTAAAAACAGACATTTTGGTCCATTTCTACGGTGCCCAGTTTGATCCAGTCTAATTTCCACTTATCTATTGAGGCGATTTCGGCATAATTCATCTTAGATCCGTGTTTCAGTCTCTAAAATCCACTGCAAGCCGCTGGGTGGGGAAAATCGTACGGCGCCCGGTGAATATGTGACCTAGGCTTAAGACACCTGCTGACAGTGTCGTATATCGCAGGCCGGGGTGGAGCATCATAAAATGCGGAATGCGATGGCACTGCGGAGGAGTTTGGTCCTACATGTACCAAAACAAGCCACGACTACAGCGCGCAGGTTGGTAGGATCAGGTGGTGGTCTGTGGACGAGTCTGGTCGCGTGAGACTAAAGGTGTACCAACTCACGCGAGAAAACTCTCACGTGGAGAGTACCTTTAAGATATCAATGCCCCAGAAATCCCAGACGTCATTTTTTTCAGACAAATCAGAATTGCCGACAATGTCGAAAATTAGGAAATTGCCACGTAATAGTTCGGCATTTTATTTGTTCGCAATTTCATTGCCAACCATTTCACAGACCGTTTCGACTTAGCTACCGGATGGTACTGAGAATGGAGCGGGTCACCAACTATTTCGTTGTCGTAGCTCTTTTGCTGCAAATTTTTGCAGGATGTGAGGTAAGTCTCTTGTTCTTTTCACATCCCAGGAGAGAAGTTCTCACAACCACTGTGGACACGGTTTGGAAGATTCTAGATCATCTGAGGTCCGCCTCACAGTTGCATGCCAACCCTTGTTCACGCTGGCGGGGCGGTGCGATGCGAATTTTTTCGCGTCTGATCGCTGTCATTGTAGGCTGCTTTTCCACGAGACGTTTGCGGGCGCGGAGTAGGAGGCGGGCGCGGGTGGNTCCACCCGCGCCCGCCTCCTATTCCGCGTCCGCAAACGTCTCGTGGAAAAGCAGCCTT
The DNA here is from genome assembly GCA_002633025.1 of Notospermus geniculatus. Lineage (NCBI taxonomy): Eukaryota > Metazoa > Nemertea > Pilidiophora > Heteronemertea > Lineidae > Notospermus > Notospermus geniculatus. Next base: position 103,443 of record NMRB01000934.1, on the reverse strand, counting down.
AGGTCTCGGGCCACTTGTGCGTTTTGCGCTGCGTGATGCGTCAAATTTTGTTATTTTCCGCCGTTCTGTTTCCTAACAAAAGATTTGACGCATCACGCAGCGCAGAACGCACAAGTGGCCCGAGACCTTAAAAGCCTATAGCTGTTCACACTTGCGGTGCGACGCGATGCGGCGATAAGAAGCGGTAGGACGCGACGAGCGATTTCCACCGCCCCCGGTCGCTCCCGCGTCGAATCGTCTGCTGCGTGACAAGTCCACGTTCGTCATTTTGATGAACCCTTTTTTATGTTCGTCAAAATGACGAACCTGGACTTGTCATTTTGACGAATTTAATTGATACTCAGTTTGGTGATAATGGAAACGAACCTAAGTTCGTCTTGATGAGGAAAAGTTTTTCAGTGTTGTTCAAGTACATTTCTGGCAGAATTTGAACGAGTCATTTCCGCTCATAATGACCACCGCACGCAACCGCGTCGCGCCGCACCGCGCTACATGTTTGTCAAAACTGACTACCGCTTGGCGATTTTTTCAACGCATCGCACCCCATCGCTCCGTGCCGGCAGTGTGAACAAGGCCTAACACTACGTACACAACAAAAGCTTCCTCTCGTTCAGGTAAATGGGGAAGTAAGTGGGGGATGCGTTGGACCTTTCACTCCCCCGAGGATACATGACTTCAGCTACACCGATGATCCTCTGAATGTCGAGGCCAGTGTGACCAGCGGCCGACCCGTTAGCTTCAATTGGCTTGTGCGAAAGCGGTATGATGATGACTGGCCGAGGAAAGGTGTTTTGGATTATTACATACCGGACAAGGGTAAGTCAAAAAATAACGTTACCGGTAAACGTTCCCGAGAGCTACTCTGGCCGTCGATTCGTGCTTTCGTTCAAACACGATTTGAGAAAGTTTAGACTGGTCCCCGGTCTATAAATATAAAATATATAGACCGGTGCTGGCTGCGAGTTTCATGGCGTTGATTGGTCGAATTCGAAAATCAACCGATTTTCCACAATCGGTTGGAAAATCAGCCATGTGTCATTCGCTATGTCACTTTTTAAGGCTTTTGCATGCGTTGGTTTCAAGGACCCATACTCAGTCTTTCGTCTGGCATTGATTATCGCTAAAACACGCTTTGTAGCAAGCGAAAAGCGACATTTATTCTCTGCAATGTTGATATTTACCAGCCGCCGCCATGATTCCTCGTTGCAACTGGTATCCGGTCCTTCATCATGTGGTTGTACGTGTTCTAAGTACAGTCACGACTAGATACTAGTCACTTCCGGCGGCAGCCAGATTTCTGCCGTCCTCAGTAGCCTAGTCTCGTGCCTCCAGACTCTGCAATTTTCAATTTTAGAGTCTGGTCCAGATGGTACCTTTTGCTTGTAAAAACCATCATGGCGGACAATCTACCGCCGATGANTCTGTTTCCTAACAAAAGATTTGACGCATCACGCAGCGCAGAACGCACAAGTGGCCCGAGACCTTAAAGCCTATAGCTGTTCACACTTGCGGTGCGACGCGATGCGGCGATAAGAAGCGGTAGGACGCGACGAGCGATTTCCACCGCCCCCGGTCGCTCCCGCGTCGAATCGTCTGCTGCGTGACAAGTCCACGTTCGTCATTTTGATGAACCCTTTTTTATGTCCGTCAAAATGACGAACCTGGACTTGTCATTTTGACGAATTTAATTGATACTCAGTTTGGTGATAATGGAAACGAACCTAAGTTCGTCTTGATGAGGAAAAGTTTTTCAGTGTTGTTCAAGTACATTTCTGGCAGAATTTGAACGAGTCATTTCCGCTCATAATGACCACCGCAACCGCGTCGCGCCGCACCGCGCTACATGTTTGTCAAAACTGACACCGCTTGGCGATTTTTTCAACGCATCGCATCCCATCGGTCCGTGCCGGCAGTGTGAACAAGGCCTAACACTACGTACACAACAAAAGCTTCCTCTCGTTCAGGTAAATGGGGAAGTAAGTGGGGGATGCGTTGGACCTTTCACTCCCCCGAGGATACATGACTTCAGCTACACCGATGATCCGCTGAAGGTCGAGGCCAGTGTGACCAGCGGCCGACCCGTTAACTTCAATTGGCTTGTGCGAAAGCGGTATGATGATGACTGGCCGAGGAAAAGTGTTTTGGATTATTACATACCGGACAAGGGTAAGTCAAAAAATAACGTTACCGGTAAACGTTCCCGAGAGCTACTCTGGCCGTCGATTCGTGCTTTCGTTCAAACACGATTTGAGAAAGTTTGTAAGCAAAAGACAAAAGTGTTATGGTCACTGTAGTTGTTATTTCACGTGGAAGCATGCCGCTTCCATGTGAATTTTTTAGCTCGTGTTCGAACAAATACACGAATGGACGGCTAGGGTAGCTCTCCTGAACATCCCACTTCAAGGTAAACTCCTGCCGCAGTTTCATACCGCTATACCCTTTACATGCCTTTACGTTACACCTGAACCTGCGCTCTGAAACTGCTTCAGTTGATGCGATCCTGAAAGTAACACTGAAGCCTAGGTCACAAATCCACCGGGCCCCGTACGATTTTCCCCACCCGGCGGCTTGCCGTGGATTCTAGAGACTTAAACACGGATCTAAGATGAATTATGCCAAATATCGCCTCAATACATGTAGTTAAGCGGAAATTAGATTGGATCAAACTGGGCACCGTAGAAATTGGCGTACGGGCCCCGGAGTGGATATGTGACTGGGGCTCAAGCTAGGAATCCACTGCTGATTTTCTGCGTTGCCACTTGCTTTGCAACCTGCCACCTGCGATTGAATACGGTCGCAAGGAACTGATGCCGGTCGCCGACCGATTTTATGGACTGAAACTGACCACATCTTCGCCATTGGTGGAAATCACGTCTGGCGAGTCCACTACGACGATCGAGTGCCCAGTTGCAAAGCAAGTCCCAACGCAAAATCAGCTTAAAATCAATGGTGGATTCCTCGCTTTAAAGGTGACGTTAGCTGTCCGATTCGGGGAATCTGCCGCACTACAGTGTACATTTTGTACACGTATCTAACCAATCAGAAAGTTTGTTACGGCGGCGTCACTTAAACTTATGATGATGATTAACTGATGATGATGGCTTAATATGATTGGCTCCCTAGTCAGACAGCGCCGTCTATTGATGATCCTTCACTTTAGGCGCCGTCATGCCAGTGTTTATACCCAACTGAACAGTGGGGACGAGTGTAACTTCAAGGCAGATATACATGTAGGCCTACCTACTCTGTTCAGAACATCTCGATGGCATTTACCCATCGGCGAGTGACATTGGGGAGGTTTCGAAATCAAACGATAAACCAAACTTTTACGACAACGTTATTTTTCATACTACACATTAACCAGATTTTGCATTGCATTTTCGGTACAAAAATAAAGTTGTCGTTAACGTTTACGTTTATTGTTTGATTTTGAAACCTCCCTATTACCTCATGTTTCAGGTGACGCCTTCAATATCTTTGAGGAGAAGAACGGCGACACGACCAAAGTGCGCATCACTGGCGGGAAGGTGGCTAGCGTCCTTGGAATGATGTACTTACAAATCACTGTTCAGCACCCTTGCACCTCACTGCAATATATCGCCAGTGCGTTCATTCTCCAGCGGCTCGCGAACGGTACTGCCCAGTTCGACATACTGACCGAAGTACCAAGACCCGAGTATATTGTCCACCCTGGGGAAGACCTGAGCGTCCCACTGAAGATGGATGCCACCATTAACTCGCAACCACTACTTATGTTCTCTCTGTATGGGGTTGCGAGATACCTACGCCGAGAAGGGGACAAACTGAGGGTTGAACAGGTAGGCCTATTTCGTTTTAGGTTTTCCAGTTGCGGAGGGTTCGTGGCTCCCCTTCTGGTCCAGGCCTTGTTTTTCCCTCCCCCCCTTTTTGCTCTATTCCTCCTCGCCCTATTCTTCTCATTGCTCAGTGACTTGCATTATCCATTCTGTTTTTTCCTACAAATCTGGAAGTTGACTTCCTTTATATTCCTTTACTTTGTGTTGACCTTTGTGCATCTTTTCGCTTTGTNTTAGGCTAATATGATTGGATCCCTTGTCAGACAGCGCCGTCTATTGATGATCCTTCACTTTTGGCGTCGTCATACCAGTGTCTATACCTAACTGAACACTGGGGAGGAGTGTAACTTCAAGGCAGATATATCGGGTGTCCCCAAAAAAGTGAACCGCTTTTTTTGACAAGTATTTTCTCAGCGACAGATGAACCGAATTCATTGGAATTTTTCACAGAGTAACCTTAGGGTATCATCAACAAGTCTGCGAAATATCTAGGAGATTGGTCGCAAATTATGCGAGCATTGTCAAATTCAAAACAGCATGTCAACACCTGCGTGAACATGATGAAGGTCACATTGCATTAGCTCTGATATTGGGTTTTTTGACATGCTGTTTTGAATTTGACAGTACTCGCACAATATGTGACCGATCTCTTAGATATTTTGCAGACTTGTTGACGGTACCCTGAGGTTACTCAGTGAAAAATTCCAATGAATTCGGTTCATCTATCGCTGAGAAAATACTTGTCAAAAAGCGGTTCACTTTTTTTGGGACACCCGATACATAGGCCTACCTACTCTATTCAGAACATTTGCCCATCGGCGGGTGACATTAGGGAGGTTTCGCAAGTCTGACGAAACACGAAGTACGAAATACGAAATTGGGCTTCACTTCCATGACGTAATGTATTTCAGGACATGGTTGGTACCACAAATATCGTCTGCTGCAAGAGCGTCTTTTAGCCTATGACGTTAGACCGATACAGTTAACAGTGTGTATTAAACTTTGAAATTTATCTTTCGTATGGACTTCGTAGATACGAATTGGAAATTTCAAAATTCAAGATGCACCATAACTCTCTCGGTCTTTTACATGATGCTAAAAGACGAACTGGCGGCAGAGACATTTGTGGTACCAACCGTCTCATGAAATAAATTACGTCATGGAAATGAAGTCCATTTCGTATTTCGTACATCGTGTTTCGCCAGATTTGCGAAACCTCCCTGACCTCATGTTTCAGGTGACGATTTCAATATCTTTGAGGAGAAGAACGGCGACACGACCAAAGTGCGCATCACTGGCGGGAAGGTGGCTAACGTCCTTGGAATGATGTACTTACAAATCACTGTTCACTACCCTTGCACCTCACTGCAATATATCGCCAGTGCGTTCATTCTCCAGCGGCTCGCGAACGATACTGCCCGGTTCGAAACACTGACCGAAGTACCAAGACCCGAGTATATTGTCCACCCTGGGGAAGATCTGAGCGTCCCACTGAAGATGGATGCCACCATTAACTCGCAACCACTACTTATGTTCTCTCTGTATGGGGTTGCGAGATACCTACGCCGAGAAGGGGACAAACTGAGGGTTGAACAGGACCGCCTTGAGGACTTGGAGCGGTATAACAACAGCGGATCCAGCATAGCCTACTCAAGTAAGGTATGGCGCGAAAATAACGTCCAAAAAAGGTCCGTACATATGAAATTTACGCCATGGTCTGAGGCCGACAGTGGTGTATTCGTGGCAACGCTCAAGACTAAGTACTTCTTGATGAATTTGGCGAGATCCGACCCAGGCAGATTCGCCGCTGAACACTTCATCCGAGCATTTTTCGACGTTCGTAGCCAACAGGTCGTTCCTCCAGCTATCATAGTCTACAACGAACTTGATTGGATATTCCGAGGGGATGAGCCGCCGAGATTTGAGTCGACTGGGACGTCTATAGTCCCACTGTCCAGGGCATCCAAGTGGGCAACATCGGTGAAATGTATCGCGCATGCAGGCGGTGGTAGCCCGTCTCTGACTACGGTTGTCGTAAACCCGAATGGACCAAGCGAAACGTTCGAGAACAAATCGAGAGTCACCCACACCAAGACGGTTACAGCCGACGCGTTTTCCTTCCAAAGTGGAGAATATGGCGATTACCGCTGCAAGGCGAATTCTGGCGGGAAAGAGGTGTCGTTGACGTTTTGGGTTGGGTGGTTTACACCAGTTAAACTCATCCAGTGGTCACCTGATAGATTTTTTAATCTGGCAACGGTAAGCATCACAAATTTGAACAACTTTTCAATAGGAGCTGTCAGTCGGTTGAGCTGTCAATAGGTGTCGCTACGGCCTAATTCAATGCAAAGCGCACCCATTCATGCACCAATCAACAATCGTCTTCGACTCGGAAGCTTTCGGCAACCTTCAGGCCGCCATTGAAAGCACCTCGTCAGTATACATGTATATCGGATTAAGTTCGACCACCATATGGTCGGTGAACAGGTCAGAAGTGATGCGGTTGTAGCTTTGCGTAGACTGAAAATAGTTCACATATATAATTTTTTATTTAACTGATGTTTGTTTGCACAAAATGAGTTATTTCGCAATGAATATAAATATAAAAACATTTGAGTGGTTAACTGTGCATTTCGGAACGATTTTTATTGAAATCGTTGCAATGTAACATCGACATGAGCAGGGCGCCGCCATGTTTGTTGTTTCCAAGATGGCGGTATTCTTCATACAGTAGAGATACTTTTCGTCTCGTCAGAAGTGAAACATCGAAAAAGTATCTCACAACGTAGAATGATAGGAGCTGTCAGTCAGTTGACCAATAGGTGTCGCTACGGCCTAATTCAATGCAAAGCGCACCCATTCATACTTGATTGATCACCAATCAACAATCGTCTTCGACTCGGACGCTTTCGGCAATCTTCGAGCCGCCATTGAAAGCACCTCGTCAGTATATAGCGCGTTTAACTGATGTTTGTTTGCACAAAATGAGTTATTTCGCAATGAATATAAATATTAAAACGTTTGAGTGGTTAACTGTGCATTTCGGAACGATTTTTATTGAAATCGTTGCAATGTAACATCGACATGAGCAGGGCGCCGCCATGTTTGTTGTCAATCACTATCCGTTTCCATGGCTTCCGCAAGTAGTGCGGTCTAGATCAATATGGCGGCGCCCTTCATACGTCAGAGTTACGATGAATTTTCTTTTGTATTGGTCCGCGAGAACTTTGCTGCCGTCTTTTGGCGATAAGCGTGGCTGACTGCTCCTATTGAAGTACTACATGATTGTGCTACTACCATATACATGTATTTTGCCACAGATTCTAAATGTCTTTTCAATGTCCCTCCACAAATATGATTTCATTTGTTTATTTAATTTGAAATGTCGTTATACAAACAGACAGATGATATCATCCTCCAACAGCAGGGTTTTCCCTAGATACTCTTCATCCACTCAGTCAAACTGTGTGGAACACGCGAAATGTTTACCGCGTTCCGTTTCCACTTACCACGTGTCAGGTAAACGTAGCTTAAAGCTGCTTTTCCGCGAGGCGTTTGCGGGCGCTGAAGGGGAGGCGGGCGCGGGTGCGAATGAAACAGCCAATGGGAAATACGTTGGATCGATTTTTTCCACCCGCGCCCGCAAACGTCTCGGTCGTCTCGTGGAAAAGCAGCTTTACATTGGAATATTTGTTCTCTTTTCAGCCAGTGACTTTCAGGTGCGTCGGAAAGACAGAGCCAACCACTAGAAGTTACGTTAAGTTCTATAGGTTTTATAAAGACCACGGAAATACCCCAAAAAACCGAAAGGCCTACCTGGACGAGCACAAAACCGATGAATTGACTTTGGGAATTCAGGGAGTCACTCTGATTGCCACTAACAGCCGTGACAGAACGGAAATAACTGGTATCCTGACCATAAATAACCCGGCTGTACTGCGAGGGGTGAAGGTAGTACAGTGCCTAGTTGGGGATCACTTCAGCTACGCTTATTACAGGTTTTGGGCGCAGGACAAATGAACAGTGCCCTCAGAATGCAAAGTCGAATTTGCGATAACGCGTCACTCGACCAAACGAAGGCTGTTGAACGTTGAACGAGTATCGACGTACAATGTATTTGCAAAAGCTGATATCTACCCCCGGTATCTACCTTAGATGCATCTGTATCTGTATCATTATGTCTATGTTTGTTGCATTTCACAGTACGGACATGATAAGGGAGTAAGAAATAAAAGTGGAAAATAAGAAGTGGAAATTTTTCCCATTTTGAGAAATGTTCTTAAAATTACATGACATTTTGTTGATTTTTCGGGCGATATTTCTCATAATGGGAAAAATTTTTCTCCCAATTTGAGAAATTGAAAAATTTGCACAAAATGCCAAAATTTCCCATTTCTTATTTTCCACTTTGATTTCTTACTCCCTTGATACCTTATTTATAAACTTCCCGTATTTCATGTCACCACTGCTCTTAGTTGTACATGTACGTACATGTAGACAGTGAACAATAAAGGTTAACGTACGACAGCTTTAAATAACGTTTTTGGAATGCCCCTCCCCCTCCCGTCTTTTTTGAGGCATCACACTTCAATGTCGTAAGAACCTCCTGCTCCAATAGCAGACTTCTGTTTGTCGCCCTGCTCCCATCCTCGATTGACGACAGAATAAGTAAACTAGAAACCAACACCGACAATTTTATTCTGACCCTTACGACGACAAAATTGCCTCATTTGTCCTAATTTTGCAACTACATTATACTGATCAATCAGTATTGCATACACAATTTACCAATTAGAGTCTGTCCGAGATGAGATTGAAAGCCGTAGTCCGTCGTACCCGAGTGTCGAGTCAAGTATAAGTCAAGTAATAAAAATCCCCATTCACCAAAATAAGAGGAACACACGACGAAGTATCTCCTTTCAACATCGGTTGCAATTTATATACTCTGCAACCGAGGTTCCACTGTATTTACCAATTAGAGTCTGTCGGATGAGAACCAGAGTCTGTTGGATACGTGATGCAGGTGCAGGGAAGGTCCTCGCGGCTTTCGTCTCCGTTATATTAGTCTCAACCGGAACACCGGGACCAAATCCCGCGAGATATTGCGAGACTTGGGTTTGGGATTTAGTCCCGGAGGAAAAATCACCGCCGCCATCTTGAATATCTTATTGCGCCCCCACCTATAGCTGGGATAGTGACGCGGCGACCGAACCACCTGGATCTACTTTCGGACTACTTTGANTTTTCCTAGGATCTACTTTCGTGGCGGAGTAGATCACGTGATCACCCAGTTCAAGTGGTGATGCGGCTCGCGTATTTAGAAACTAACATATTTTTGTGTGATGCGCCGCGCGCGGACACAGGTCTGTGCAAAGCAGTCTCAACACAAATGCAACAGCAGTCTTGCGCAACCTGTGTGGACACAATGTCTATGGATGAGTCTGGTTGCGCGAGACTAGGTGTACCAACTCACGCGAGAAAACTCTCACGTGGCGAACACCTTTAAGATTTCAATGCCCTAGAAATGCCAGACCTCATAGTAAATTTTACATGTAGACCGAGCCACTCAGTCTCAGTTACGCATGCGCGAGCTGCGCAGCATTACAGGGACTGACCTCAACAATTTTTGTTACGAAAATACCGAGATCCTGGTATCGACACTGATTGGTCAATTTTGAATCCAGAGTGTTACAGCCATGCTGATTGGCCATCTTGGAGGGATCACATCAACTTGCAAAATGGCGGCGCTCTATTCAACGAACTTCAGTCAAACAGAAGCAAAGCTTGGTACCGGTAACACCTTGATCGCACCATGGAGGTCTTTCCCTGCAGCGCTGATGATCTGATGATCCTGCCATCAATGACAATATAGGATATAGACACAGGCCAGTTATGTCGTCTTTATCGATAAATTTGCAAAAGACCGAGTGCCGCCGGGAGGGGTAGTCGTGCGCAAAGCAGCATCACAAAAGTTTTAGACGTTGTGGCCAGACCCTCGGTCTCCCAACCGAGGGTCTGGCTGCGCGAGACTAGACCTCATTTTTTTCAGACAAATCAGAATCGCTGACGAGGTCGAAAATTAGGAAATTGCCGGGTAATAGTGCGGCATTTTATTCCTTCGCAATTTCATTGCCGACCAGTTCACAGACCGTTTCGACTTGGCTCAGGATATTACTGAGAATGGAGTGGGTCACCAACTATTTCGTTGTCGCAGCTCTTTTTCTGCAAATTTTTGCAGGATGTGAGGTAAGTGTCTTGTTGTATTTCACATATCCCAGGAGAGAAGTTCTCACAACCACTGTGGACACAGTTTGGAAGATTCAAGATCATCTGAGGTCCGCCGCACAATACGAACACAACAAATCAAGCTTTTGTAGGCCTAATTCGTCGTTTCGACGGCCCCCGCCGCCATCTTGGTTTCTACGAAGGTTTTGTGAGAACGCACCAACCTCGTCCCCAGGGGTTTTGTTCGCTCAGACAACAACCTCGGACCTAACTCGCTCAACCCAGAGCCCAGGAGCGCACAAACCCCTGGGTACGAGGTTGAGAACGCACTTATCTGGTAGGCAAATCAACGCATTTGATTGGTCGGACGATACGAATTTGCCCACTAGATGTAACTGCGCATGTGCAGTTTACAAGAAATCCAAGATGTCGGGGTCGTCGAAACGATGAGTTTCCTCTCGTTCAGGTAAATGGGGAAGTAAGTGGGGGATGCGTTGGACCTTCCACTCCCCCGAGGATACATGACTTCAGCTACACCGATGATCCGCTGAAGGTCGAGGCCAGTGTGACCAGCGGCCGACCCGTTAGCTTCAATTGGCTTGTGCGAAAATCGTATGATGACGGGCATGACTGGCCGAGGCTCAGTGCTTTGTATTATTACATACCCGACAAGGGTAAGTAAAAAAATGTTACCGGCAAACGTTCCCGAGGGTTACCCCATAGCCGTCGATTCGTGTTTTCCTTCAAACACGAATTGAGAAAGTTTGTTAGCAACAGTTGGATGGTCACGTGGAAGCATGCCGCTTCATGTGACCTACATGTAGTTCGTGTTCGAACAATATACACGAATCGACGGCTAGGGTAGCGCTCCTGAACATCCGACTTCAAGGTAAACTCCTGTCGCAGTTTCAAACCGCAACCCATTACCCGCGCTCTGAAACTGCTTCGGTTGATGCGATCCTCAAAGTATCACTATAAAGCGGGTGATCCACTGTTGCGATTTTGGCTTGAGACGGGGTTGCGTTCCCTTGCGATTACCTTATAAGGACATCCGATTGCCATATAAGGTAATCGCAAGGGAACGCAACCGCGTCTCAAGCCAAAATCGCAACAGTGGATCACCCGCTTTAGATGACGTTGGCTGTCCGATTCGGGAATCTGCCGCAAGTATGGACAGTGTACGTATAGTATGTACATTTTTACACGTTCCTTAGCCAATCAGAAAGTTTGTTACGGTGGCGTCGGTTTAACTTTAGACTAGTACCTGGTCCTACCGATGGTGTCGCTTTTGAATGGTAGGACCAGTCGTGGCCGCCATTATTTGTGGAGGAATTCTGACAGTGACGTCACTTGAAAATTTTATGTAAATTATGTAGATTTATTCAATTCTCAATACGGCTGACGTACCAGAATGCAGATAGAAGGTGACCGACCGTTGACCCAGGAAATTCACCAATCACGCCGGGGGTTTTCCATGTTAAAAATAGAAAATCTATCAACATAATAGTTCACATACTTACCACCTGCGCCAGCACCGACCAATCAGAGGCACGAAGGCGGTAGGCGCGCCCGGTCCTAACATATGCAAAAGCCCGATGTAAAATAGTTAGGATCGGGTACCAGTCTATACGGCCGGAAGAATGGAGACAGGTGGCGCTTTGAGGAGGAGTTTGATACCTGCCCTGTTCAGAACATAGTTGGCATTTACCCTCGGTGAGTGACATTTATCATGTTTCAGGTGATGACCAGTTTAATATCTTCGAGGAGAAGAACGGCGACACGACCAAGGTGCGCATCACTGGCGGGAAGGTGGCGAACGTCCTTAGAATGATTTACTTACAAATATCTGTTCAGTATCCCTGCACCTCACTGCAATATATCGCCAATGCGGTCACTCTCCAGCGGCTCGCGGACGGTACTGCCCAGTTCGCCACACTGACAGAAGTACCAAGACCCGAGTATATTGTCCACCCTGGGGAAGACTTGAGCGTCCCACTAAAGGCGGAGACCATCGTTAACCAAACACAAGTTTTCTCCCTGTATGGCTTTGCGAGACACCTACGCCGCGAAGGGGACAAACTGAGGGTCGAACAAGACCGCGTCGAGGATAGGGAGCGGTACAGCGGATCCAACATGTCCAAAGTATCCTACTCGAGTGAACTATTGCGCGAAAATAATGTCGAAAAACTGTCCGCACGCATGAAATTTACGCCATGGTCTGAGACCGACAGTGGTTGACCAATCAGAGGCACGAAGGCAGTAGGCACGCCCGGTCCTAACATATGCAAAAGCCCGATGTAAAATAGTTAGGATCGGGTACCAGTCTATACGGTCGGAAGAATGGAGACAGGTGGCGCTTTGAGGAGGAGTTTGATACTGCCCTGTTCAGAACATAGTTGGCATTTACCTCGGTGAGTGACATTTATCATGTTTCAGGTGATGACCAGTTTAATATCTTCGAGGAGAAGAACGGTGATACGACCAAGGTGCGCATCACTGGCGGGAAGGTGGCGAACGTCCTTAGAATGATTTACTTACAAATATCTGTTCAGTATCCCTGCACCTCACTGCAATATATCGCCAATGCGGTCACTCTCCAGCGGCTCGCGGAAGGTACTGCCCAGTTCGCCACACTGACAGAAGTACCAAGACCCGAGTATATTGTCCACCCTGGGGAAGACCTGAGCGTCCCACTGAAGGCGGAGACCATCGTTAACCAAACACAAGTTTTCTCCCTGTATGGCTTTGCGAGACACCTACGCCGCGAAGGGGACAAACTGAGAGTCGAACAAGACCGCGTCGAGGATAGGGAGCGGTACAGCGGATCCAACATGTCCAAAATATCCTACTCGAGTGAACTATTGCGCGAAAATAATGTCGAAAAACTGTCCGCACGCATGAAATTTACGCCATGGTCTGAGACCGACAGTGGTTTGTATTCATGGCAACGCTCAGGACACGGTACTACAGGAATTTGCCGAAGTCCGACACAGACAGATACTTCGTTGAACACTTTATCCGAGCATTTTTCGACGTTCGTAGCCAACAGGTCGTTCCTCCAGCTATCATAGTCTACAACGAACTTGATTGGATGTTCCGAGGGGATGAGCCGCCGAGATTTGAGTCGACTGGGACGTATATCGTCCCACTGTCCAAGGCATCCAAGTGGGCAACATCGGTGAGATGTATCGCGCATGCAGGCGGTGGTAGCCCGTCTCTGACTACGGTTGTCGTAAACCCGAATGAACCGAGAGAAAGGTTCGAGAACAAATCGAGAGTCACCCACACCAAAACGGTTACAGCCGACGCGTTTTCCTTCCGAAGTGGAGAATATGGTAATTACCTCTGCAAGGCGAGTTCTGGCGGGAAAGAGGTGTCCTTAACCTTTTGGGTCGGGTGGTTCACACCAGTTAAACTCATCCGGCCGCGGTCACCGATTGGATTTTTTAATCTGACAACGGTAAGCATCACCCACAAATTTTGAACAACTTTTCAATACTGTAGGAGCTGTCAGTCAGTTGACCAATAGGTGTCACTACGGCCTAATTCAATGCGAAGTGCACCCATTCATGTATTTGATTTAGACTCGGGAGCCAGTCGTTGTGTCGCTTCGGCCGCCGCACTTCACTCCACAAACGTTTGTGGAGTGAAGTGCGGCGGCCGAAGCGAGACACTGGGGAGGTTTCGAAATCAAACGATAAACCAAAACTTTACGACAACGTTATTTTTCATATCACACATATCCAGATTTTGCATTGCATTTTCGGTACAAAAATAAAGTTGTCGTTAACGTTTACGTTTATCGTTTGATTTCGAAACCTCCCTAACGACTGGCTCCCGAGTCTAGTTTGATTGAGCACCAATCAAGAGAATTTTCTTTCGTATTGGTCTGTGAGAACTTTGCTGCCGTCTTTTGGCGATTAAGCGCGGCTGACTGCTCCTACTCAATCACATGATTGTACGATTTATTTTACGATACCACCATATACACGCTGGTGACTCAACTTTTTTTCGTACGCGATTTTACTCATGCATAACTAATCGTGTTGACTATTTTTGCAGTTGTTTCGGCAAATAGAAGGGGTGACAGCTTATTTTGTAATCACCATGTTCCTCCACAAATTTGAATTGTTTATTTAATTTGAAATGTCGTTACAAACAAACATCCTCCAACAGCAGGGTTTTTCCTAGATCCTCTTCATCCACTCAGTGGAGCGAGAGCGAGACCAAAGCCCTGCTATGGGCATCCTGAGATCTCAGGTCATTTACGGTCGTATCCTCCCTTCAATGTGCGAGTGAGCGAGCGCGAAACCCTGGGATTCTCAGGATGTGCTATGGGAGGATGGGTGATATCAAAGATCACGGCAGTGACTTGTCCCAAGTTGGAAAATAACCACTGTAGAGCAAATCGTCTATTTGGTTTAATGCGGGTGATCCACCGGCTTTACGACAAGATTACGATTCGTTTACGAATGCGGTCGCGAACGAGTCGTAAACCCGTGCAATGGATAACACTGGAATGTTTGTTCTCTTTTCAGCCAGTGAATTTCAGATGCGTCGGAAAGACAGAACCAACCACTAGAAGTTACGTTAAGTTCTATAGGTTTAATGAATACTTCACCAATATCCCAAAAAACCGAAAGGCCTACCTGGACGGGCACGAAACCGAGGAACTGACTTCGGAACTTCAGGGAGTCACTCTGATTGCCACTAACAGCCGTGACAGAACGGAAATAACTGGTATCCTGACCATACACAACCCGGCTGTACTGCAAGGGGTGAAGGTAGTACAGTGCCTAGTTGGGGATCACTACAGCTACGCTTATTACAGGTTTTGGGTGCAGACCAAATGAACAGTGCCCTCAGAATGCAAAGTCGAATTTGCCATAACGCGTCACTCGACCAAATGAAGGCTGTTGAATATTGAACGAGTATCGACGTATTTGCAAAATCATTGTCCCATGTTTGTTGCATTTCACAGTACGGACGTGATACCTTTTATTTATAAAATTCACGTATTTCACGTCACCATTGCTCTTACTTGTATGTACATGTAGACAGTGAACAATAAAGGCTAACGTACGACAGCTTTAAATAACGTTTTTTTTTGAATGTCCCTCCCCCCTCCCGTCCTTTTTCAAGCATCACACCTCAATGTCGTAAGAACCTCCTGCTCCAATAGCAGACTTCTGTTTGTCGCCCTGCTCCCACCCTCGATTGACGACAGAATAAGCAAACTAGAAACCAACACCGACAATTTATTCTGACCCGCCCCACCTTACGACAAAATTGCCTCATTTGTCCTAATTTTGCACTA
Organism: Notospermus geniculatus; assembly: GCA_002633025.1. NCBI lineage: Eukaryota > Metazoa > Nemertea > Pilidiophora > Heteronemertea > Lineidae > Notospermus > Notospermus geniculatus. The sequence continues at coordinate 88,086 of NMRB01000934.1, read as the reverse complement.
TACTGATCAATCAGTCGATTTTACACTATTTACATGAATGTAGTACATGTATATGTACACAGTAGGCCTACTTCAATGTATATTTTTGTGGAAATTCGAGTACTCAGCATCAATGCTGTTGCATTTTCGCACCAAGTCTGCCAGAATTCGCGATATGCCTCGGTTTGGATTTGTGGATCGAGGTGACGTCATCTATTTCTCGAGGAACGAATTCCTGTAACCCGAACGTCGGCCTACTAACCATCATAGAAGTATAGTGGAAAGACATAAATACTACGTTTTTCAAAGATAACAATCGGCCGAACCATAAACCAAGTAATTAAATCCCCCATTCACCGAAATAAGAGGAATACCCCACGAAGTATCTTCTTTGCAACAAAGATGGTGGCCTACTAGTTTGCACATGATGTCGCACATTCAATAACTCAGTGGTATCGGCCTCCGCTCGAAGCTGTCACCCTCAACCACTGAACACTTGGTGCCAAAGTCCGTTTCTGAACACTAGATGTCACTACCAGTTGTTGACAAACGCGCTCGATCAACCAGCCAATGAGCGATCAGCCAATAAGACAATGTTTCATGTTTTCCCCTAGTTGCTTGAAATACTGGTCGCTGATTGGTTGATGACAGTTTGCGCCATCTAGCGTTCAGAAACATGATGCTATAGATGATGTCGAAGAGAGTTACAGTGGGTCACTGGCTTCAGTAGTCATCGTCCTCAATGAAGAGTTTATGAAGATGCTTGTGGAGATCGCACACTGGGGATATCATCTTCTCACCGTAGTAATCCGTGGTGCAGCAGCACTCCGGAGGTTCGCCATGACGAGGGCATCGCAGGCTCTTGATACGGATGTTGTAAACTGGATACGTGATGCAGGTGCAGGGAAGGTCATCGCGGCTTTCGTCTCCGTGTTCGACGACGTGAATGTGATCTTTAGCCCCTGTGGACCTACGTTCGTCACCGGTGGCCAAAAAACCTGTACGGTCACCTTGTATTACAACGCCACTAGCATGTTGTGTCACCACATCGGTATGGTAATCACAAACCACCACATCGGTATGATCATCGTGCGTGACCACATCTTTGTTGTCAACATCTGTCGCAACATCAGTAGGCCTATGATCATCATGTGTGACCACATCAGTGCCGTCAACGTGTGTCACAACATCAGTATGATCATCACCTGTGACAACATCAGTGTAGTCGACGTGTGTCACAACATCAGTATGGTCATCACGCGTGCTCACATCAGTGTAGTCAACGTGTGTCACCACACCAGTATGATCATCACGCGTGCTCACATCAGTGTAGTCGACGTGTGTCACAACATCAGTATGATCATCACGCGTGCTCACATCAGTGTAGTCAACGTGTGTCACAACATCAGTATGGTCATCACGCGTGCTCACATCAGTGTAGTCAACGTGTGTCACAACATCAGTATGACCATCACGTGTGACCACATCAGTGTAGTCAACGTGTGTCACAACATCAACATGGTCAGAATTTGCGGCCACACCTCTACGATCACCGTACGCGATATCAAATTTGGTGGATGTGGATTCGCTCCTCCGTGCTTCAAGTTCGACGCCCTTCGTGTCGCTACGGTTTTGTTCCCGATTCATCGTTTTCTCCTGATCGCGACAGGGCAGGTTATCCAGCGTTTCATCATCGACGACATCAACCATGCCTCCTTTCTCTTCTTTCTCGTCATCTCCGTGGTGGACCACAACAACGTTGTCACCAATGCCATCATCTTCGTGAACAACAACACGAAAGTCGACTTCGCGTTTTGCTTCATCACTGGAGTCTTCATTCTGACCTTCGCCATCATCGTGTGGTTCTTCAACGTCGTACACTTCCAAGTTTGGCTCCCCGACAAAGGTATGACGGACCACATATTCATGGTCTTCATCGTCCGTGACATTCAGTTCCGCCTCTGGACGATAAAAGAGGCCGGTGCCACCAACGTGTTGTCTTGCATGACAATCAGTCTCTGAGTCATTTGAGATAACTTCTGACCTATCTTCTTGGACTGCATCGACTACAGGAATTTCGTAACTGCTTCGTTCTTCTCCTTGCCCAAACCGGTGTTGCTGAACCGAAGGTTTCGCTGCATACCATGTTCTATGATCAACAGAAGTATTACTTATGACCTGTACCTGCTGGGCTTCCCTTTTGCCATGGCCATCGTCGCTACTTAGCAGTTTCGTGGAGACGACAAGGGCGTCGTCGTACTTCCTGCACCATTCAGAATGAATCGGGCATCCGAGACAGGCCTTGAGTTCCTCTTGAGAACAAAGCATTGGGCACTGACATCCATCCATCCCGAGTCCGTGTAGACTACATGTTGGTGCGAAAACCGAGTCAGTGCAATCGCAGAAGGCCGTCCTGGGACAACTGGGCATCACCGCAGAAATGGTAACGACGCATTCCGAATCTACAACGCCTTTCTTTCCGAGGACGACCTCATTGTAGTGGGCCAACCAGACGCCGTGGAGGATACAGTTTGGAGACACGACGATGTCCTCGCAGTCCTCATGAAGATTTGCTCTTGTGCATTCGCAGGAGGTGCAATCAACGCCGTGTTGGCTGCAGAGGGGGGAGAGAATCTTCTTGCAGTTTGGATCGCCATATGCGCTCGTTTTGCTACAGTTACATGGAAGTTTCTTCGGGTATATTTCCGTCGGTTGCAAGTTGATGTGCTGGCTAAATCTTCGCCTAGACCCGACCTGTCTTCTTCGTTCCTCTTCTTCACTCTCCTCCGTTTCACTGTTGGTGGCCTCGGCCTCTGGAGCCTTCTCTTGTTCCCAAATGCTAGCTTTGGGGAACGAACCCGAATGCAACCCCTTGTGGAGATCGCACACTGGAGAAACTATCAGCTCACCTCGGGAGTCGGTTGTGCAGAAACATTTGGGCGCCGCCAGGCCGTGCTGTGGACAACGGTGTGATCTGATGACAATATCACCGACTGGATACTTCTTACAAGTACAGGCGTTCTCGTCAGGGAACTCCTCCTTGTGCTTCTGATACCACTGTTGATGCAGGTAGCAATCGGGACTGGGCTTCGTCTTAAAGTACCTCCCTGAAGGAACTTCCAAACAGGAACAGCCTTCAGCGTTCGAACCATGGTCGACGCAATACGGTGAGAAAAGTTGCGATCCGTCTTCCTCGGAAGAACACGAACATTCAACGTGTTCGGCCGGGTAGTGATCTCCTCCCAGCGGGATATATCTTTCCGCCACCACCGGAACGTAGTTTCCTCCATCAATGTCATCGACCTCAGGCGTAGTAGGCCTACTGTCGCGATGTTCCCCCTTCTTCTCGTGGTCGTGGTGTTTCCTTGCGAAGAGTGACTTCAGGGATTTCACAGTGTCGTGAAACGGGGGCTTTTTGTGGTCACCATGTCCTGATAAGTTGGCGTTAAGACTCTCGGTTGACGAAGTCGTATCCTCGTCGTGTTTTGTTTTCTTCAGCAAAGATTTTAACTTGTCCATAGTTGAAGAGTGATCAGAAATGTGCTACTTCCAATGAAAACTTCAGTCCTATAGCGTGTAATATTGCTGTACATGCAACTTTCTCGTTAGGCGCATCGTTTCTCTTCTTTTACCGGCTTTCCGCTTGTAAGTAACGCTGACAATGAAGAAAGGAAGCAGTTCAAGCAGCGTTCACACGATGCCACGCGATGTTAACTGAAATTTCCTCGACAAATTATCCAAAAATGAGTAAGTCCACAGCATTGCTTTTGTCCATGACTACGTATCGTAGGTAAGACTCCTTGAAATCTCAAGTGTGCTCCTCGTCTCTGCAGCTTGAAACGACCATTTCTAGACGTGGACCGACAACAACGGACTGGTGCGTCTTGTTCTGTGGACGAAGGTGGGGTGACGGCCCTTGCTGTGTGTCGAGATTCGCATTATGCGGATTGAAGAATTTGCCTTGCTGATTTGCTCGATGGAATGTTTGGAAGAGCCACTTAACAGGGCACCTGCCTTCTGAAATCTCCATCTCCTACGCGCTACCGTCATACTTGTTGTTGAGATTTGATCAAGTGCCGTTCATGTATGCAGACGGTACATGCACTGTACATTTTCATGTATTGGCTTGTTTTCGACGACCAGCACGGTTACACCCGAAAGCAGGTGTGAAAGGAACAAAAATCCAGGCTTTAATGTCCAACGAGTGTTGTATACCGTCTAGCTTTTAAATGTCCCCCAGCTTCCGCACACCGGAACCAGAAGTGATCCGCGAGCCAGAGGAAGTGAGAGAAGCGAGGTAGCCATCTTGATGCAGCCACGAGGCTTCTTTGTTCTTTTAAATTTCTTGAAATAAATCGACTATCATCGAAATTGAAGCTCTTCCTGATCGGTCTCCGAGACCCTCATCCCNTCGCCATATGCGCTCGTTTTGCTACAGTTACATGGAAGTTTCTTCGGGTATATTTCCGTCGGTTGCAAGTTGATGTGCTGGCTAAATCTTCGCCTAGACCCGACCTGTCTTCTTCGTTCCTCTTCTTCACTCTCCTCCGTTTCACTGTTGGTGGCCTCGGCCTCTGGAGCCTTCTCTTGTTCCCAAATGCTAGCTTTGGGGAACGAACCCGAATGCAACCCCTTGTGGAGATCGCACACTGGAGAAACTATCAGCTCACCTCGGGAGTCGGTTGTGCAGAAACATTTGGGCGCCGCCAGGCCGTGCTGTGGACAACGGTGTGATCTGATGACAATATCACCGACTGGATACTTCTTACAAGTACAGGCGTTCTCGTCAGGGAACTCCTCCTTGTGCTTCTGATACCACTGTTGATGCAGGTAGCAATCGGGACTGGGCTTCGTCTTAAAGTACCTCCCTGAAGGAACTTCCAAACAGGAACAGCCTTCAGCGTTCGAACCATGGTCGACGCAATACGGTGAGAAAAGTTGCGATCCGTCTTCCTCGGAAGAACACGAACATTCAACGTGTTCGGCCGGGTAGTGATCTCCTCCCAGCGGGATATATCTTTCCGCCACCACCGGAACGTAGTTTCCTCCATCAATGTCATCGACCTCAGGCGTAGTAGGCCTACTGTCGCGGTGTTCCCCCTTCTTCTCGTGGTCGTGGTGTTTCCTTGCGAAGAGTGACTTCAGGGATTTCACAGTGTCGTGAAACGGGGGCTTTTTGTGGTCACCATGTCCTGATAAGTTGGCGTTAAGACTCTCGGTTGACGAAGTCGTATCCTCGTCGTGTTTGGTTTTCTTCAGCAAAGATTTTAACTTGTCCATAGTTGAAGAATGATCAGAAATATGCTACTTCCAATGAAAAATTCCAGTTCTATAGTGTGTAGTGTTGCTGTACATGCAAATATCTCGTTAGGCGCATCGTTTCTCTTCTTTTACCGGCTTTCCGCTTGTAGGTAACGCTGACAATGAAGAAAGGAAGCAGTTCAAGCAGCGTTCACACGATGCCACGCAATGTTAATTGAAATTTCCTCAACAAATTATCCAAAAATGAGTAAGTCCAGAGCATTGCTTCTGTCCATGACTACGTAACGGAGGTAAGAGTCCTTGAAATCTCAAGTGTGCTCCTCGTCTCTGCAGCTTGAAACGACCATTTCTAGACGTGGACTGACAACAACGGGCTGGTGCGTCTTGTTCTATGGACGAAGGTGGGGTGACGACCCTTGCTGTGTGTCGAGATCTGCATTATGCGGATTGGAGAATTTGCCTTGCTGATTAGCTCGATGGAATGTGAGGAAGAACCACTTAACAGGGCACCTGCCTTCTGAAATCTCCATCTCCTACGCGCTACCGTCATACTTGTTGTTGAGATTTGATCAAGTGCCGTTCACGTATGCAGACGGTACATGCACTGTACATTCTTGTATTGGCTTGTTTTCGACGACCAGCACGGTTACACCCGAAAGCCGGTGTGAAAGGAACAGAAGTCAAGGCTTTAATGTCCAACGAATGCTGTATACCCTCAAGCTTATTTCAGTGTGTTTTAAATGTCCCCCCCCACCTTCCGCAGACCGGAAACAGAAGTGATGCGCGAGCCGGAGGAAGTGAAAGAAGCGAGATAGCCATCTTCATGCAGCCACGAGGGTTCTTTGTTCCTTGAAAATTTTTTGAAATAAATCGACTATCATCGAAATTGAAGCTCTTCCTTATCGGTCTTAGTGCCCCCCTTCCCCAGTGTACCGGTACGCCTACAATTATGTAACATGGTGGAGAACCCGGATTTGGATAGAGCAGACTATTGTGACTCAGATTTGCATTTCTACGAGTACCACTCCTTTCGCACCTGCGTTACACTACACTCGTGTTCACTGTCATGCTGTCTTCTTCATCACTTATTCAATTAGATTTAGTATCAATTATTTACCAGTTGCTTTCTTGCACGAAAGGTCATCAGATCAAGTATTGACCGACGTAATCTTCTGCTCGACTGGTCACACTTTTTTAAGCACAGGCATGCATAGCCCCCAGGACACATCCCTTCGATATCGTCAAGGGCCGAAGGGTATCTGCTCGAGAAAAAGGGTGCAGATGTAGCAGATGTAACTACTTGATTTACTAGAGTCTGCGCATGCGTATTCTGCAAATAGAACTTCGGACGCATGCAACTCGTAATAAGGTAAATAAATTATGCATTTGACAAGTAAGTGATTATTTAATTGGCCTGAGAATTTAGTACTTTGCTTTTGTTATCAACACAACAGTTCGTAGCGTATAGGCGGAATTCGTGGAGAGCACCACGGAACGTAAAGGAGGTAAAATGGCCGCACGAGGTGTATGACCTTCTGACGAATTTTCAGCGAAAAATATGGCAGGCGGGCAGTCATTGGGAAATTAACGATTGTATCATCACGAATTGTCGTAATATTCAGTGGAACGTTATTCTTGAACAGATCGACATGGATATAGGAACACAAATGTAAAGACAGTGGGATGCAGTGGAAAATGCACATAGCCTACTGTACATTGGTTTGATGGTTGGTCGTCGGATACAGGAAAGATGTTGATGATCCAATAGGAGCTGTCAGTCAGTTGACCAATAGGTGTCACTACGGCCCAATTCAATGGTTAGCGGACCCATTCATGGTTGACTGAGCACCAATCAGAAGAATTTTCTATTGTATTGGTCCGCTAGAACTTTGCTGCCGTCTTTTGGTGATTAGCGCGGCTGACTGCTCCTATTGAAATTCATTGCAGAACTTTATTCATCCTCCCACAGAAGGGTCTTTAGCTCGTTCCTCTTCAATTCATTCACACTTTATAGCCCTGTTTACACTACATAAAAACCCGCGTCTCACCCGGGCTTTTTCTGTTTACACCTGTTAAAAGCGCGGGTCTAATAGACCTGGGGATGAAAAGTCCGGGCTTTTTGAACCCTCCGATTTCGAAGGGTTTTTGGAGGGCTTAATTTAGACCCGCGTCTCCTGCGGGTTTTTTAAGTAGTGTAGACGCAATAGACCCGGGCTTTGTCTAGTTCTTGAACACCGGGACAGGCGGCGTGTCTTGTGGGCATGCGCGGTAAAAAGCCAGCACTCTAATTTAGCGCCTCCTCTTCGTGAAGAGTGCGTGCCAGTAGCGACCCTATCGCCGGGCGTAGCAATTAAGTTCAGCTAGATTTTAGTAGTGTAGACGCTCGCCGGGTCTCAGGCGGGTTTTTTGCAGGCCCGGGCTTGACACGGGCTCAAAAAGCCCGGGGATATCTATGTAGTGTAACCACAGCTATAGTGTATGTGTAGAGCGAGACCTAGGGCCGTATTCTAGAAGCTTCCTTACGTGTAAGGTCGACCTTTAGCTATTGTTTGCAGGGTAGAATACAAAAGATTAAGGTCGACCTTACACATAAGGAAGCTTCTAGAATACGGCCCCTAATCTCTGCTATGGGAGGATGAACTGCACCATATTATTCGTTTTTCTTGCAGAAAAGAAAATCTTTCCAGGTAGGACATCGGAATCAATAGGAGCTGTCAGTGAGTTGACCAATAGGTATCACTACGGACCAATTCAATGCATATAACGGACCCATTCATTCTTGATCAAGCACCAATCACGTGGATTTTCCTGTGTATTGGTCCGCTAGAACTTTGCTGCCATCTTTTCGCAATACGTGCGGCTGCTCCTATTCAAGACTTGATAAAGCAACATCACTTGACAATCAGTTCTGCGATCTCTACTTGAAAGTGCCTGAGGAAGACCCCGGTTGGGGTCGAAAATTTGCGAAATTTGGAGACGACTTAATGTTTACTACCATTTTGTGTGTCGTTTTTTGTGCTCTATGTTGAATAACTGACAATCACGAGGCGTGTTATTGTTTATTTTCCTTTTCGGTTGCAATGCAAAGTGAACACACCACCTATCGTCAAAGGGACACACAACCCTATCTGACAATCGACTGCGAACGAACCAAGCAAACGGGACCTGATGACGTCTTGTGGAACAACTCAGAAACGTCACAACAACAACAACAACAACAACAACAACAACAACAACAACAACAACAACAACCTGAAATCGGCATTGAACCATACAGGTCAAGGTCACTCCCACGTGACCGGAATGGCGTGAGTCCCCATGACATCTTGAATGTCAAGGTCAAACGTACGGTTGTCAACCATTCATCTCAGCGTCCGGCAAAATGCGAGTCGAACCACAAAGTCACGTTGATTCAATACAAGTCATTGTGGATTCAAAGTGATAGCGTTTGGAAACGAGAGGAAAAGCCATCGACTCCAAACGGCACAAAATCCACCATTCCAACACAAGTTCCGGACAAGGCCAGATGGGATCGAAACCACGTGACCTTGACAGGTGGCTTTCTGTCACGGAGTGATGAAATTCACGAGAGACTCGAACGAGATTACAGTGATCTGAGGTGTAAAGTTCTGGGATTGAAAAGTTTGGACAGGCGCAGTGATGTTCCTATTGGCCATTCCCTGGTGCTGCGGGGGAGGGCCAGTTCTTCGCAGGGACAAAGTGGCTTCCTTGCCCTTCCGATTGGTAAACCCAAAGGGAGCGGAATTGATACAGATTGAACCCTTTTGGTATTATCATAAAGGAATCAAACATAAAGGTCTTTAAAAGTGTCTGCACCCTGCTTATGACCTTTATTGAGCATATTCAGAAAACTGGATGAAAACTTTGATTGTGTACATCGGGCATTAGAATCGTTCACCAAACACTGGCATTTGCAGAAGTTATAATTAAAATACATCCCGCCTTTGTCGAAGTAAGGTATTTTCGAAATAACACGTACGCAGTCTGTGTTTTCGGGCGCGCCCGTGTTTCATTCGGTTTAAAAGCACCCCTGGGCAAAAAAGTTTTGCAACGCTAATCCTTCCAAAAAAAGCAATATGTATATGTTGTGAAATAAACATATACAATTTGGATTTCCGAGGTAAATAACTTGGCGTCACATGCTACGCACTCCTCGTGACGAATGTGAGCTGACCAAGTTGTCAAATAGAAGGTCATATCAGTGCTTTGCCCGTCACATGTGGGCCTATTCCTGACGACTGAGTTTGAATAACATACGTAACCAGACATTTATAAACCCCACACAGGCCTTTCTGTTAACATTAAACAGAGAACAACACCTGCGGAAGGTGGGTTCCATTTTGCGGACGACTTCGTATGATCGCAATATGGCCAGAAGTGATAGCCCGTTCGACTTGAGCCTGGACTACTACACCGTTTGGAGGAAGGAGCGCGGATTCCAGAGTGATGCCGATGGAGAGAGAGGGAGATATTCCGGCAGACGGACTCCGACCAAACATTCGCCTGCACCCGATATCGATCCCGATTTGGTAAACAAGCTGCTCGCCTTGACGGAGTCGACCGACGATTTGCAGCCGAGTCGAGACTTTGAATCGAACGGCTTTACAAGCGATTTGACGGAAGAGAATGAGAACGAAATTAGTTTGGCACTGGCGCTGAAGTTGGCTGAACTCCGAAAGAAGGACATCTTGTGCCCGTTCTGCCGTCAAAATGGTGAAAGTGAAGCGGTATACCGAAGCCATGCTCTACGCGACGCCGTCGGGCACATCAGTTGCCCTGTCCTACGAAAGTATACGTGCCCGATTTGCGGTGCAACTGGTGACAATGCACACACCAAGAGATACTGCCCGAGGTCCACGATGGAAGTACTCGAATCAAACAACCAACTTCTGCCTGCAAAAATTGAATATTCGCCTCCATCGTCTCCTCCACTGGCGCAATCGCCGTATATGCACTACGTCCAGGCGTTCCCTTGGACCTACGCCTGCCACTGCCTGATTTCAACGACATCGCCTGTCAACCACACGTATCCCACACCGTCCAACTCGCCGGTTTCACCAACGACCTATTCGACGCCCCCTGTGCCGACACCTCCAATCGCCACGGTCGCGAGACAAAGCGACTGCCCGAATCCAGCTGCTCACTGTGTGAGCATGAACAGCAATGGGAGCATCTGGTAAGTTGGCCGACAGCTAAAGAAAGTCATGAATGGGACTGTTCATTTTCGTCAGTTGAGGAATTTGAGTTGTGATCCTTGAGAAAATGGAGAACAGCTACATGTATGAAGCTGCAAACTGCAGCGATTATTCTGTACAGCACAACAAATAATCCCTGCAACTTGCAACCTCGTTCCCAGGGGTCGTTCGCTTTCTGACAGCGTCACTAACCCCTGGCATCAGCTTTGGATTTAACGCACGTGATTGGTTGACGGCAAACCGTCAAATATATCCAAGAATATACCCAAATAAATTTTCAAAATATTTTGGATCAAACCAGAAGGTTATCTATATCCAGGTTTGATGATTTTTTGTAAAAAGAATTTTAAAAAGCACTGGTTAGTATTTCAAATTGATTATTTTGACTCGTGCTGCCACCTATACTTAGTCCAAGATTCCTGGATTAGCAACCGAAGCTGATTCCAGGGGTTAGTGAGCGAGTGGTCCGAGGTTGTCTGAGCGAACTATACCCCTGGGGACGAGGTTGTGCAACTTGCAAGTGCATAGCTTTTTCTGTTTTCCCAAGGATCACAACTGTGGCCGTATGCACCAAACGAAGATTATCTTGAACTCAGGTTGAGCTACAACATTTCCATTGTCACATCATGCCCTGGCAAATCTGAACAATTGAAAAATTGTCGCTCAACCCGAGTTCAAGATAATCTTCGTTTGGTGCATACGGCCCAGATTCCTCAAGTGACGCCAAAATGAACAACCCCTTTTGCTAATCCTACCGGCGACCATCAGATTCTAGTTGCGCTTCCACTACAAAAAAAGCTGGTATTTGTCCGCTCTTGTTCTGCTTCCATTACAGAATTGCCGGGTTTAATAAGTCCGGTTCTATTAGGTATCTTGCAGCTAACCGACGGAACGGACGTAACGGACGAAACGGTGACTTATAATAAATTACCCGCCCCTTTTCCACACGATTGGCTGTCCAGGCGAACGCTCCTGTAATGACCAACAAAGTGGGCGAAACCATTCGTTTGAGACCCCATTATTACATAGGGAAGGCAAATAGTCTTGTCGACAGGCATCAACCGTCATGCTTTGCGCGCCCCGTGTGACAAATTTAGTCTCGCGTCACCAGCCTCTCTCTCTTACAGGAGAGAGTCTGGTAGAACAGACTACGAAATCTTGTTACCGCTAGGTGGCGAGTGTCCAGCTCAGAGCATCCGAATCTGATTGGCCAACGGCTGATTAAACATGGCTGCGCCCATGAAATCTGGACACTCGCCACCTAGCGGTAACAAGATTTTGTAGTCTGTTCTACCAGACTCTCTCCTGTAAGAGAGAGAGGCTGGTGACGCGAGACTATGACAAATTAAGAAATGATGTTTGTTTTGGATCGGCATACATGTACATGTACATGTGGCTTGGCAAAAATCGATACTCATGAAACAAAAGTTGCAATATTAAGAAAGTTTCAAAATTTTACTCAATTAATTCCCTCCGCACAAAATCTCTTATTCTGCGACGAAGTGCTTCATCAGTGCGGCCATCATAAGTATCTCGCGATTCTGGGCAGGCAAGTCTCCTCGCACATGCGCAAGGACGCGATTGTAATTATTCCGGTGACTGTGACAGGCATTTCTGATGGCGTCTTTTTCAGGCTGTGTCATTGGCCGTATTACTCTTCTCTCAGCCGTTTTGATGATGCAGCAAACACATGAATACAATCTACATACGCTGACAATGGTCACAAAACATGTGACGTAATCTCCCTTGCACCCCTATCGAGCTGATTGAGTAGCGCCATGCATGAATTAGATCTTGGCCAATAGACTAACAGACCTTATTACATTATGCCGAAAATCATTCTCCAAGCGTGGGGTAGATTTGCGGTAGGCCGGGGCATTCATAGTGTAAGACTGTAGTATGGAGACATTTCGTTGGAGAATATCGTACTATACGTCGCCGCATAAGTAATTTTCGTCCGTTACGTCGCTTAGCTGCAAGATACCTATTAAGTGCGGATGTATTTAGTTTGGACAGGTCATGCACAGTCGCAAGCGACCGTGGAGCCACCTGTAGCCGAGCATAATACTACAAATACATGTAGATCCGGTGTTATTGCCATTCCATTACAAAATTTATCCGCATCTAGATTCGGAGTATGATCGGCTATGCTATCCGAACTAAATAGATCCGCACTTAATAGAACCGGACTTATTAAACCCGGCAATTCTGTAATGGAAGCAGAATAAGAGCGGACATATACCGGCTTTTTTTGTAGTGGAAGCGCAACTTATGCTGTCCGAACTAAATAGATCCGCACTTAATAGAACCGGACTTATTAAACCCGGCAATTCTGTAATGGAAGCAGAATAAGAGCGGACAAATACCAGCTTTTTTTGTAGTGGAAGCGCAACTATTTCAGTGGGTTTGACATTTGCGGTAATCTGCAGATTACCGCAATCTGCAATCTGCAAATGCGGTAATCTGCACGAACACTGCTATTCATTCTCTGGTGGTGTTTTTGCATTTGCTGGTTGTTGATTCCAACCACAATTTTCACGTTGCTTTTGTTTTTCTTTCAGGTCCTTCCCAGAGTAGGCCTGAACGTGAGGGACCGAATGACCAACTGCAGTGTAGCCGAAACGTAACCCTACCGCTGATATGTACGGTGTACGGCTGATATGTACGATGTACGGCTGATATGTACGGTGTAAGGACGGAATTGTTTACTTAGAATTTTGAGAGATGTGATCCGATGTTTTGATGGTTATGTAAGGCGTGATGCCTTCTCACCTCTCTCCACGATGTCCGCAAAAGGTATTGTTTTATTGTGTCTATTGTTGGAATTTTTTACTACAGTGTACTACGAACACTGTAAAGGTGTTAGAAGTAGCCGAGATAGGCCATTGAATAATTTAAATGTTTCTATAAAAAACAGTGAATGTTTATCAATTGGATGTGTAACTATAATGTACTGATGATATTGTGTAAAAAGTGCATGCCGTATCATTGTTATGTCTTTAAAGTATATATCAGGCATGAGAGTGGTCTCGGAGGGAAAAACCGGAAGCAGGGAAAAAAACAGGGAGCGCGAAGCGCGACCGGGGGGGAGCGCGGGGGGGGTGTCCCCCCTCTCGCAAGGAAAATTTTTGAAAATTGGAGGATAAAAGACCCAATTTCCCGGCATCTACGATCCGAAATACTGACCCGGCGGCGGCCATTGCAAGAAAGTCACTTGGCACGAATACTGACGGAAATTGCCGATCGAGTGGCCGAGTGTGTGACGTCAGATGCTTTGCCAAAT
>NMRB01000934.1:41175-73364 GCA_002633025.1 Notospermus geniculatus | reverse complement strand
ACTGAAAAACGTTACACCTGGGCTTGGGTATTATAATACCTTCCCCCCCCCCCCCAACTGAACTGCCCCCCCCCACTGAACTGGCCGCCATGGTTGCGCGATCTATAATATGGTTGGTGACGCTGGTCATGTGATCAGTTGTCCGATCCTCCTTACCCCATCGAGTACGGGTTCCCACTTCCAGTGGCGAGTCCGAACTAGATTAAAATAGATTCATACTTTGCGTTTTGCGCTTCGCGTGTAGTTTCCTATGTATGCCGGTGTGAATGTGTGGTAGAAAAAGTAATTTTATTGTTGGTACCAGACATGAACATAGGGAACGGACAAGCGCAAAGCCCAAAACGGAGAAGTATGAATTGGCCTTTATTCGCCAGAAATTCCAGTATGCTTTTTTTGGCGCAGTAGACTGGTTTCTTACCCTCCGCGACGCTCCTCCAGTACTCGTAGCGGAGCCTGCATGTACGAGGGCAAGCGACCAGTGTATTATTGGCTCATTGGGACGAGGTTGAGGAAATGGAGTGGTCGCAGAAGCTGCTCTGGTGATTTTCCTGCTGTAAAATAATGGCGACTGCTTATCCAAGTCAAGAAAGTCGCCCTTTAAAAAAGCCCCGTTTAGGCCCGCCGGGTGTATATCCACAAGAACCAAAACAAAAAGAAGTAAGTTTGATACTAGACCTTTGATTTAAACTGTAATTTCCAATTTCTAGCTATGTAGATTTTGCGTAAAACCTGCTTGAAAAGTGCCGCTGAGCCTTTTGTTTTGAAGCGGACATAGAAACATCTCTGTACAAAATGTACGTGCAATGTACATAGGCCTACAGGTCAGCTGTGAGAAGTAGATGTGCATCCCCTACGTAGCTGTGTAGGCCCTACTGAATCAATGATTTTGTGTGTGCAGTGTCTGTTGTTCATCTCACTCACGCCTGTGCTATGTCTATAATAATAATAGGGCCTACAATGTAGCTAACAGAAATTAACAGGAAGACCTGTGTCCTGCTGTGCCTTTACCTGTGGCTGTGAAAAGTCGGAATGAGTTTAGCTTTTTAGACCTATGCCGTAGGCTAGGCCTAGGAGGGCTTCCCAATTGATAATAATCAGACCAGTGGCAGTGGAGTGCTAGCACGACGACGTTGAAGGAGATTCAATAGGCCTTATCGCACCTAGCACATGGCCAATCAGCATAAATCAGCGAAGCGGAAAAGGCCCAACCATCAGCGCCCCCGCAGTACATTCACNTTCCACGACGTGAATGTGCACACGCAGTGAAATTGATCATAGTCGGCGCAAAATCCGGACGGAGTATGAATCAGCCTTAACAGGTAGTAAAAGTTAGAAAGTTGTTTATTTTGACAATCAACGGAAAATATAGGCGGCGGCAAAACAAGCCAACTGCCCTCCCCCCTGAGCCAACAAAAAAAACGTGATTTTCATGCGGATTTGTGGCAAAAAATGGCAAAAAGGGGACTTCTGCCCCCTGATAGGCTCCTCCCCCCCTGGACCAAAAAGTTAAATACGGCCCTGTTTGCCGACATTGATCGGCTATTTTTGAGACCCCTGGGTCCGACGAAAGAGAACAGGTGGCAACTGAGCCAAAGGTGGCGAAGACAGGTAATGACGGCAGCGGTGAGACAGCGACGGGGGGCCGACGCAAAGATAGAAAGATACAATGTCTTCATAACCTTTGCCAAAACAATGACAGTTGAGTTTTCATGGATAGAAAGTGGTTTTTATTTCAATTCCTACCTATATATTTGGAATTACCCTCAGGTCGCCATAATTACAATGGTAACATCCATCTCAAACTCAATAAAAAATTTTAAAAAAAACTCCCGGCGCGGCCCTCCTCAGAAAACTGAGAGTGGAAGGATGCTAACCAATTATTTTTTTACATGGCCTTAGGCTAGGTGCTGCACTCTATGAACTGAAAGCAGAATTCCTGATATCAACATCCCGCCGTGTCCCGATTGTCAAATGCGTCGCGAAAACGCCACGAAAGTTTAAAAAAATTAGCCAAAAAATTATTTTTTTGTGAAATAAACCTCAGTTGTCGGCAGTTGCCTGTAGTTGTCGGTAATTAAACTCTAGTTGTCGGTAATTAAACTCTAGTTGTCGGTAGTTGTCGGCAGTTGACGGTAGTTGTCGGTAGTTGACGGTAGTTGTCGGTAAATAGTGCGACCCAGACTGAGATGAGAGAGGAAGGCCTGTGAAATGAAAAGCCTAGGCCTAAGCCAGGACAACGTCACGTCGAAAGAGATTCAACGACACTCCCAGCGGGTTATCCAATCCTCTCGGACAAAAAGGAGGATGCACGTTTTAAACGGGGGACTTGACAATTCAGATTTTTGCCAACTACCATAGGCCTATAGGCCTGCCTACTACAAAAGGAAACTAGGCCTATCCTGACCCTGTCCCTGACCCAAATGTCAATTCCATCATAATCAGGATTCAAAAGTTCAGCCATAAAAGTCAGTGACTTGTGGTGCCCCCTGCGATAATGCTTGAGGGAACCGTGTCAGCAGAAATATTTGTTCGCTTCTAACTTGCATGTGGGCTCAACTTTATAATTAGCTTCTTCAGGCATGTCAGGGGACCTTCACTTTGGCCTGCCGTACAAAACTGTACCGGTACATGTATGTCTTCCAGTATTCTGTTTTTTTATTATACCGGCCGTACATGTATCGATGTATGTGGCCTCATTCTCTTTTGATGATAGGATGACCTAAGTGGAACAAATGTAAAGTGTGGCTTCAACAGCACCCAGAGTTTTGATGAATATGGCTCTGCGAGGAATTCAAATATCACACAGGCAAAAGTTGGTGCCTACCTTAGCGCCATTATTGCCAAGAAGACTGAACTCAATACAGCTCAGGATACAAGCAAGAAAAAGTTACAGATTAATACCAAGGATAACTTCTGGCCAGTAAGTGAATTAATTAGTCAATTAATTAGTCAATACCATAAGACCAGGGCTTAAAATAAGAGGAGTATTTGGTTAAATACTCCTTGAAATCTCAAAATACTCATCCATTCCAGAACTGAAATGAAAGGGTGAAGATTTACGGTACATTGTATCCGTTTGCAATACTTTACTAATGGCATACTCTTGAAGAGTGAAAATACTCTTCAAATTCTGAAGAGAAGAGTGTAATACTCTTTGCCCTCCAAAATTATCTAAAGCCCTGCATAATTGGTCTTTGGCATTGACTTTTATTTGCTGATGTTGAGGTATTTTTGGAGACAACTTTATACGTATTTTATCATTTTGTGTGTCGTTCTTTGTGCTCTATGTTGGGATATCTAGTTGAGGGATTTTAGTGTGTAGGTTACATAAATAGGTTGAATTGCAAAGACATATTTTTCGTTCAACAGGTCACACCGAGATCAAAGAATGCAGTGGAAGCTTGGTTTCACGATCTTGCTGGAACAAAACTCTTGAAAAAGGTGCCCATCTTCAACAAGAAAGAAGAAATCTTCTCCACCTTGTGCCAGTATGACGTGCCCATGGTCCGTGCAGCTTGGTTTATCAAGATGACATCCGCCTATACGATCGCCATGTCAGAAAATAAGGTGAAGAAGAGACAAATTGTGGATCCTTCACTTGGTATGTGTTCAAGTTGTTTTTAATTTCGCCGCTAAAGAATCTGATGCAAGAGCAATTGAAATCCTCAAGATGACACTTTTTGAGGCGAACCCAACAATCGTCTCCTTTAAAAAGTGTGCCATTTTTCCTTGTCGAGCGTAAAAACAAGGAAAATGCAGTTACATGTAGTTTTGCCAGAAATTGCACAAATAAATACCAGAGACTTTTGAGATTTGGCAGACATGTAGTGATGGCCAATTCATTGAGAATAGGAGCAGTCAGCCATGCGTATTGCCGAACGATGGCAGCAAAGTTCTAGCGGACCAGCACACAGGAAAATCCACGTGATTGGTGCTCACTCAAGAATGAATGGGTCCGCTACAACTGTGTATATGCATTGAATTGGGCCATAGTGACACCTATTGGTCAACTGGCTCACAGCTCCTGTTGTATGAAATATTTGATGTCACGTTTGATGTTTTTGCAAAATTTGTGTGACAGCGGTGCACTATGTATTTCAGATTGGGCTCAGGCCTTGACAAAATTTCTGAAGGAGCAACTGCAGAAAATTGCCGAGCACTACGTTGGCTCCTCATCCTCGACTCAGACCAGCTTCCTGACTGCTACACAGACGACATCACAGGATCTGCTTGATCTCTCTCTCAGGCAGTGGAAGTACTGTACACAACTCATGCAGTACATGTATAAGGTGAGATTGTCAGTTGCTTGTTCGTGCAGCCGCTTTGGATTTTGGTATGGTACTTTAGGGACAAGCAATTTCCATTTGAAGTACGTACTAATTGATGCTAGGATGTTGCCACTTAAATTCAGGGATAACCAAACGTGATTTCTGTCAAGTAATTTCCAATTTAGCTGTATACACCATTCTTGCATTACATGTAGGATATGTAGTCCAAAACTAGAGCACAAAAGGCGACACACAAATGATATAATATTAATAACCGAAGTCGTCCTCCAGAAATTTAGCAAATTTTCTGGGGTCTTCTTCAGGCTGGCACTTTCAAGTCAAGCCAACATTACAAGTAAATCTGAAATAATGAAACCCTGTGCAAACAGGATGTGTGAAAAATAATAGTTGAATAGAAACAAAGCATCAATATGTAGCATATTCTTTTGGATATTTTGCCACTTTTAGAGACAGTATTAAGACTGCCAGTCAAATTTAGGCCTATAAGTGGACTGATTGAACCTGCCCTATTTCATCAAAAATGCATGACTTACTGTCAAAAGTAGGGGGATAGCCTGTCAATTGCGAGGGCAAACAATGATTGTTTGCCCAAGCCCCTGGCAACCTAGCAGGAAACCTCACAGTCGCCACTGACTGTGTTACTTTTACTGAGTTCCTTGTTACTTTTCAGGAGGGGCTTCTAGATCGTCAGGACATCTTGACATGGTTTGTTGACACCCTTGACAAACTCAAACACAACGAGGACAGTATCCTGAAAATCGTTTTGGTGCAGGTTCTTCAGTACGTGGAGGAGTTCACGCAGTCACATCTTCTGACGAGAAGACTCGCCCATTTTTCTGCAAAGAAATTATCGTACTTGTGCTGCGAGGCGACGTGTAACGTGCTCTCGCCGAGGACTGAATCACCCATGATGAATACTAATGCTAATGGGTAGGTATTGCTCAAAAATTATCTGATTGATTGAAATCGTTGAAGTTTCAATTCCAGTTGGTCATCTTCCGAAGATATTGCCAGCAAACGTTTTGCATGTAGGCGCCTGGCAGGGTTCAAAGTTCATGACAATTTGGTCTAAAATCATCTTGCCCAACCAAGGCTTCCTGTCACTCCTACTATCGCTCCATCCACCCTTGCCGACCACCGTAGCATTTATCGCTCGCATTTGCCGCCCATGAGAGTGGCGGCTGAAGCAGCCAAACGTTACTGAAAGTGCGGTTTATGACGAAGATAGGAACATTGTGAGGTTTGGATCGATGAAAATCTCAAAATGAAGAATAATCTAATACGTTAATGCATGTTTTATTCACAAAACATTGAATTACACGCATTTATCATTGACAGTGGTGGGGGTGTTTGCTGTCCGTGGAACGACCTGTCTGCGAGCAGGATGACAAACGGTGGTCGTCAAGGGTGAAGGGAGCGTAGTTCGAACGGCGGAGTGACCGGAGGCCTTGATTAGTCAAGATGTCTAAAATGCGACCTGGATTTTGCTCTGTGCGACCCAAAAATTTGATGTTCTAATGCATATTGTATTGTGTACGACTTGATTTTTTGCCCTGTTTGACCAAAATCTGCTTTTTCAGAATATGAACTTTGGCCCCTGCTGGTGTAATTGAGTTCGTTCTATGTTGGGCAGATCACCGATACCAGGCAGTACTCAGTTCAGCTGCAAATTACTTGACCTGTTATGGCAGTTCAATTCATACTCAAATCGCAGAATTTGGTTGCCATGATGGACACAAGAAAGATTGGCAATGATATTGCCCATTTTGATCCTCATATTGTGCAATAATATTGCACATGTATGGGCCGCTGTAGGGAGAAATCCGTCATCTGACGGGACTTGATATTCTATTTCAACAATAGCATGATGCAAAGTCCCGTAGATTTCAACTTGTGAAGAAATTGTGGCCAATGATGACCAATCACTGCGCAAATTTGAAATGTCGAGTGGGCGTGCAGACGCCTATAAACTTGATATCATGACGAGTGGTGTTATTCTGAGGCCAGTTTCAATACGGAGAGAGTACCCATAGCCGTGTTTGTGATGACTTTGGTGAAATTCGTACATACCATATAAAAATCAACCTGCTTATTTTTTCAGGGCAATCACTGCCACTGGTGAAACACAGCCCATCCAAAACCCGCTCCTGGCCATATATAATGAATACAACAACTGTCCCCAGCATCGGTCCATCATCTTGAACCTGAGTGCTATCCTCCAGGCCTGCGTGATGCAGTGTCCTGGGACTCTGGCATGGCATAATATCGGCGAGGGGAAAAGTCACTCCGTCTGGAGTGGATCACCCCTTGATCTCCTGCCCACGAGTCCATCAATGCTACCGATGCCTCCGGGTGCCAAAAATCAGCAGGTATGTGAATTTGCATTGCGCAGGATTCAAAATCAGCTGTATGTGATCAGCTCCATGACTGAATGATCATGAACAATGAAGACTATGATCAGGCGTGGAAACAGGGGGGCACTCGCCTCCCCTTTTCGCCAACAGATCTGTAAAATCGACCGTGAAATTCTGAAATTTGCAGCAAATCATTCAAATTCACTGCAGATTTCAATGTTTCTAGCACAGGGCACCCCCCTCATTTCACAAATCCTGGATCCGCCCCTGATGATGGCATAAAATCTGGACTGTGGTGTCTTATTTCCAAAAAACATCGGGCAGCGGAGGTGTGAAATATATTCTATGTGTGTTTACTACTGGTACTATTTTCCTTCAGGTACGCCAACAATTGCGAACGGCTGAGCATATGATCAAATTGAGAAGTCGAGCCGTGGAGAGCCGGTGGTCATGTGATAAATGGCAACAGTCTCTCACGGGTGAGTCCCAATGAGGAACCCACAGAACTACGCCACGACGTGGCGCTGTCAGTATAAGACCCGGAAGTCCTAATTTTCTAACAGTATTTCCATTTACTTCTTGCCCCAAAATAAACCACTCTCTTTGGTTCAATTTTGATTAAATTGCACTGCCCTGTTTCATGTTCAAAGTTCCCCATATATCACTGCTTTGTTTCGTCAGAAATGCCACAGGATGCCAATAGTGACAACGTCTTTTGGGGAAATTTCCACGGAAAATTGTGTAGAAAAATGTACACATGCTTTGACGACGTGACGTCAACAGCGAAAAAAGTGACGTCAGTACGTCATTCGGGTCTTATACTGACTGCGCCATCTGCAGTCATGCGGGTTCCCCATTATGGTGGTCAGTGTATGGAAATAAAAACCTGGTTCCTCTTTTCATTTATACATTGGAACCTTGTGAGGACATCTTCGGAACTGCCGGGTACCCAATGCTCTCCTAAGTGAGAGGTGTCTTCAGTGTAGGGTAGAAATGAACAATCGAGACCAATTGTGTGGCGGTCTAGGAAAACCCGTCGGATGTCGCATTTGAGGAAAGTGTTAATGGTCTTGGTGAACCCTTACATATCAACAGCTGAAATGTACTTCGTAACAGGTGAAGTGTAGCAGGCAATCTGACAGCCCTTGTTGATCACTCAGCGACATCCGACGGGTTTTCTTAGACTGCCACATGGGGACATTTTCTGCTGTCCCGGTCCGCAATAGAGAGATATCCTGGCATCCTGACATCCTAATGGAGGTTGTAGTTAAAAACACTACTGTGTGATGAGAATTTTATTGCTAAATCTTCTGAATCGACTCTTTTCAGGTCACACAATGACTCGGGTGCTAAGTGTGCTGGACACACTGGATCGACATAACTTTGAGAGGGCAGAGAGTAACAACTGCCTTGATTCACTCTACAACAGGATATTCCATCCTTCACACAGCAAGGATAATACAGATGTGAGTCATTTTGAGTCATTAACCCCTTAACTGGGTATGGCGTACTATTACGTCATTATGAAATCCGGGGAACCCCGGGAAACACCTGAGGATTTCAGCTTGCGTAAGGCGTAATAGTACGCCTTGCAAGGAAATGGCGCGTCACAGTGCGTAGGACGTTATATCACGTTAAGCGGTTAATGACCTTATCTCCTGCGGTGTCCAGAAGTCCACATATGGGTACATGTAACCCACAGTTAGGTCATCCATTACTAGTGGCGGATCCTGGCGCACGCCCCCTTTCGACCAACAAATCTGAAAAATTGACCGTGAAATTCTGAAATTTGGAGCAAATCATTGAAATTCACCGCAGATTTCAATGTTTCTAGCACAGTGCGCCCCCTCTTTTCTGAAATCCTGGATCTGCCCCTGATCACTCCTGACAATCATTTGCAAAGATGTATCATATTATCATGGATGAGTCAATGGTACACATAAGTTAAAATATGTTGAAATAATCTGACTTGGAATTTTGCACCATTTTCAGAGTCACCATGTCGGTGACAACCCCGTCATCATCCTGCTGTGCGAGTGGGCCGTCTCCACACAAAGAATGGGGGAGCACAGGTCAGTAGTCGTTGCCAAACTCTTAGAGAAGCGGCAAAGTGAACTGTCGACGGAGAAATTTGCCGAGACTGAGATGATAGATGAAAAAGAGTCGATAAATTCCACGGCAGCCGAGGCGGCCATGTTGCCGATATTCCAGAATCTTCTCATGCAGTTCTTGGATTCCAAGGCTCCCATCTTAGGTAAGTTTCTGTAGGGATCTGCGCCGGTGGTGAGTTAAAGATAGTGTATCATGACTTCATTGTTTACATACAATGTTTGTAAACATTGATGTGTTAACATTATGTTATTTTGGATTTTTGGGACATGACAACCCACCAAATTGAATACTCTCGGTATCAAATGAAGTTCTAGAGGGGCATGCCGCCAATAATAAATTAGGCCTACTCATAAGACAAAGAAAGACTGGACACAAACAAACAAAGTGTAAATAAACAGTGATTTTTGTGGCCCGCGAAAATACTCGTGATACATTATCTTTAAGGGGTGTGAAATCTTTGCCTGAAGATGGATTTCCATCTTTCCAGTGTGTGGGTTCCCAGCTCTTTTTTCTCTTTGAAAAAATGGCCCTTCTGGGTTACCTTATAATGCATAACATGACCTCAAGTGCTTCAAAATTTTCAAAACTTTGAAAAGCTGCTGAAATTTAAGGTAGATTTCAAAAATGATGTTCTTGTTTACTACTCCAATCTTTTCCCAGAAGATATCGCCAATCCAGAAAATAAGCGAGCCTTTTCCAATCTGATCTTGCTGTTCTGCGAGCTTATCCGCCATGATGTCTTCTCCCATGATGCCTACATCTCGACGCTTATCTCCCGTGGCGATCTGATGTCACCTGCGATCACGGCGTGTACTGATCACATGGGCCTGGATCTTATGAGCGTGAAGAGTCATTGTGAGAGTGTGAAACCGGAGCCGATGGATATTCAGGATTATCAAAATACTAGTGCTACAAAGGTAGGCCACTCTGATGTGAGACTTACCCCTTTCATTGGGTCAAACGAATAAAGACTAGCAAATGCTTTTACTTCTGATTTGTACAGCATTGCCTAGTGCATTTGTATTGCAAAATTCAAGTAAAAGCATTTACTAGTCTTTATTCATATGACCCATTGGCAAGACCAATTTTGTGAAGGAATGCTGATAGCCTTTGCTACGCGGTGGCTCTGCGATCGATCGACCCATCGTGACGTCATTGACATCATTTAAACTGTTGACGTTGCGTCATGAAAAAGTGACCTGTACATTTTTCTACAGGAAAAATGAGACAAAAATGTTGCTTTTATCGCCAACCTATCTCCTCATTTTAGGCCAGGGTTATTATATTCTTTGGTTTACGGGCACAAAGTTTCTGAGCCCAGGTACGGAGGACGGAATAAAAATTAAAAAAAACTTAGGTTAAGTTCACTTTTTTCATTTTCAGCTTTAGAATGACAAGTTAGACAAATCGGAGGAAATAAAAAACCAAATAAATTCTTTATAAATGCCTCTTTTCTGCTTCTTTCCGTCCTTGTTGCTGGGAAATAGTGTTGGTTTTATTTATTTTTAGCTGTCCTGACTGCTAATCCAAGGTCGGCGAGAATAAAAATGACTCCATTTATTCGTTTTTTTCTTAGAAGACCTCATTTGAACTTCGGAGGCAATAAAAGAAACTGATTTTCCCAATTTTATTTTTTTTTCGGAATGGCATTTTGCCACGTCGGCGGGCCCGTAAACCAAAGAATAAAAAAAGTGTGGCCTTAAGGAAAAAAGCAAGGAGATTACCGGTAAAGAAATTTTCATCTGCTACAGGATGATGTAAGGTTTACTGTCAGGTGACCAACACAAACGGGTTATTTTCACGCCAGAAATAAATGGAAATAACGTTAGAAAAAAGAAACTTTGGGCACATCGCTTGGGCGCCATGTCGTGACGTTCCGCAGGTTCCTCATTAGCAAGCAGCAGGTCTACAAAATTCCTGATAAATTTTCACTTGAAATTGTCTCCCTTCCAGACACAAGAGGATATGAAGATGGAGCTAGAAAATCAGGTCCATATGTTTGAGTCGGAGTTTGATTTCTTCGAATCGTTCAAAGAGGAGGAGCCAAAGACGAGTCCAGATCCTCAACCGCCTGCTTCGGTCAAGAGTATAAAACTTGAAAAGGAGGCAACACTCATGGGTACTCCCGTGGTGCCACCTACATCGGTGGAATCGCCCCTGAAACGACCATCGCGTCATTTACAATACGCGACGCACTTTCCCGTACCCCAGGACGACTTGTACATCCACGAGTGCAACCAGCGTATGATTATCTTGTACGGCGTCGGAAAAGGGCGGGACGACGCACGCCATATTGTGAAACGCATCACGAAAGAGATCATGAAACTGTACAGCAAGAAGTGCTGTTTGGATAGCAACGGCGACAATGCCAAACGACTGAAGAAAAAAGAGCGAGAGAAGGACAAAGACAGTGATTCGTCATCCGCGACAAATTTTGAAAGTACTTTCAATAAATTTCAAAAGTTGTCGTATTACGACATGCATGCGGTGACGACGATGTGTGCTAGTTCTGTGCTTGAAATTATCAATTCTTTTGCGACGGCAAATTCGCCGTATTTGCCGATGGTGGAGAATATATCATATCTTCTGGATCTGATGGAGTATTCTTTGAATATCAACGGACTTATGGACTTTGTGATACAGGTAAGGTGTGAGCAGACAACATTTTTTCTCTGTTTTTCAGGGTTTTTTCCGCATAAAAAGTCATAAAATATGAAAGTCTGAAAATAAGGCCTAAAAAGTCATGAAATTTTGTGAAATGGTGTAAAAGTCATAAAAAGTCATAAAATATTGTTATCAACTCATTGTTATTTTTTACTAAATGGATTCACCTATTTTCCTGGCTCAGGGGGAGGAACCCTGTTTTTCCACAAATCTGAATTTTCGGAAGTTGTAGCTGCCCTTTTCCACTTCTGATATTTTTTACTCATTGTTTTCCTCTCATCTTTTCAGTTGTTGAAAGAGTTGAGTGAAGTTGAAGTCCAGCTGTTACTGAACGGGTCACAGCTGGCTGGCAGCTACACGACATCGCTGTGTTTGTGTATTGTTGCTGTCCTTCGACGATATCACGCGTACCTGTTGGCCTCCCATGAACAAACAGCTTCGGCATTTGAGGGGTATGTACAATATTTTAACCATTTAATGAAGATTTTGGTGATTTCTTCCTAATGTTGTCAGGACCAAATTTTCAGATGAAAGACAAAGGTGTAGCATCATTCCAGAGCATGGCGAGTGGTCAGTCGTCAGCGAATGTCACATGCCTGTTTGCAGCTCCATAGCAGTTGAGTCACAGTGGCATTACTGGACGATGGCCACTTAATAGACCCCATGCCGCCCTAAACCGCCCTGCCGTGAGCCGCCTAGAAGATCACGCCCACTTTTTGACAAAAATCCCCATCATCTCTAATGTAGAAATGAAAATCACCAATTACTGCCGGGAGCGCCACAATCCGCCATGTCTCCAGACGCCGATACCGCCATAAACCGCCTTGACTCATTATACTGTTCTCTATTCAGCTTAATGCAGTGGCATTTCATGGCAGTTCAGGGCAGTGAAAGTTACAGATGGAAAGTGCAAAAAAAATAGGCGGCTCTTTTGGGTTAAAGTGAAGTAATCACGTGCGATTTTTGTCCAAACTCACCTTCAAACTCTAATTTTTGATTTTCCAGATTGTGTGGGGTTGTGAAACATGTTGGAAACCCATCAGACTGCACCTCAGCGGAGCGGTGTATCCTGGCCTATCTGTATGATCTGTATACCTCATGTAGTTACCTCAAGGTAAGGTCTTTTCTAACAATCCATGTAACAGTAATGCTAAGAATTGTTGCAACCAAATGAAATTCAGTGAAGCTTGAAGTAAAATGTGTAGGCCCTATCAAATTCATATTTCACAAAAAGAATTGTAGAAGGTTCCTAGCCTTCGAAACTTGAGGTCGGCAAGTGATAATACAAAAATGCTTTGTCATAGATACCGAGAATACTATAATGAGGAATCAGGGCATATTCATAAAACCATGCTAAAAGCTTAGTTGCTTGCTAAAATTACGAGTTTGTACAGGCCAATGTTCACAACTAGCAACCCAACTGAGCTTGCACGGTTTTATGAATTAGGCCTGGATTGACTTTTATGCTGGCAGGAAGGCGCTTCAAATGGTTGCAACAAAGATGTTAAAAACTGAGCAAAGCACTGCAGTATATAATGTTGCGTCATGAGGTCATTGACGCAGTAAAACAGGGAAGAAATGTCAAAACAGGAGGTACAACAGCTCACCATGCCTCCAACTCCTTTGCATGATTCCTTGTTAAAGCCAGACACTATAGACAGATGGGTTATAATCGACGAGCATAGTCTCGGTCACCCAGCCGCTGTTTCGAATCTGGGGAACCGTAGCAGTACTGTGTGGCTGGCTGCGCAAGACTACACACAGCATTGGGGATTCCCCAAGGGGATTCCCAAAACCTCGATGCAGGATAATGCTGTAATATGTGGTTCTATGGTTCTATACACTACGCACGCCTGTAGATGAGGTTGCACTATATTTCGGCCGAACTGGGGAGTGAGTAGCGGTGCATAATGTGCGGCTTTAATATCTCATCAAATTTATCTTTCCAGGCAAAATTCTCTGAAATATTCGGTGGTGCCTGTGCTAAAGTCAAACAAACCTTGTACGCTAGTATTACTCCGTCGGCGTCGAACCTCCTCTGGGATCCCGCCTTCATGATTGATCTCATCGACAACGCCAAATCCCGGCCGGACCTCAATCTAGTCAAACAGCTGAATGAGAATCCCGCCAATCGATACAGCTTCGTGTGTAACGCTTTGTTGAATATCTGTAACGGACAGGGCGTGGAGAGGTTGAACGAGATATCAATCCTGTGCGCCGAGTTGACGGCGTGCTGTAACGCCCTCAGTTCCGAGTGGTTAGGAGTTCTTAAGGCGTTATGTTGCTCTTCCAATCATAGTTGTGGATTCATAGACGTCCTCACACAAGTTGATGTAAGTACTTGAGAAATTTTTTATCCGTGACCTCAACTGACAAATCTACTTTGAGGAGCCCTAATAGAGGCCTTGCAAATGACGTCACAAGCCGCCATGCTGGGGGGCACATGCTGCAGAGGCGCATTGAATTCTGGAGATTGACTTCTTGTTTATTATCATTTAGTGTGTCAATTTTGTGCTTTTTGTACTTGTGTTCCTTTGCAAGGGCAGGTATTGGAGCCCATCCAAGTGCATCTGATTCTCTCAAGTCTATCTGGCCTGACGCCCATCTAGCCTGGTTTGAATCCATCACATTTCCCACTTCTGAGGAGCGCAGAGCCTCAGCCAATCATTGGTGTGTGAAGGCTAATCAATGTGCCAACCACAATCCGTGTTACAAATGTGTCTGGGAAGAGAAGAGAAAGTGCCTAACAGCGAGTTGCTTCACGAGTTGTGATTGGTTCGGAGGCTCGGGCAGATTCATTTATAATTTATGCATTAATGCAAAAGATGATATGATTAGGACAAGGCTAAAGATGCAGTCGATGGCCTTGTTTGGACAAGATGATCCAAGTGAGGAGCAATTGCATGGGTAGTTTGAAATGGCCTCTTCCATACTTACCAAGACCAATAATCCTGGCTCTAATGGAAAGATAAAAATACAATACAATACTTCAATCTCGACTCCAGGGTACATGTCACAGGTCATTTTCCTTCTTTCTTTTAGGTTGGCGACTTGTCTATCCACGATTCCCTGGCGGTATTCACCGCCATCCTGATAGCGAGGCATTGTTTCTCTCTCCAAGATCTGGTGGTCCATGTAGCATTACATTCCCTGTTAGCAGCTTGTCCATCAGGTCAGTCCAGTCAAGAATTTCATGCTCAATTGTAAAAGATCATCTAGGCCTAGTTGAGTTGTTTTGTTATGATTTACATGTAGGTACAAACCTATGACCGTAGTTTTCTATGGGTGAGTTGCCCATTGAGAGTACAGTTAAACCTGAATTTTTGACAATCATCAGTGTGACTTTAAATTTTTTTTTTAAAATTCTGTGTGAAAAATGCATTGCCTTTACACAGCCTCTATAGAGGAACTTCACGTGACGTCATCATTGACGTCATAGTTCGCACGTCAGCCATGTTGGACGTCATCTGAAGCTACGAATGCGTTGGACGTGACGTCCAACATGGCGGCATCTCGTCACGGCAGTGAGGTCACAATCGTCGCTGCACATCCTCATATAGGTCCTGTGGCAGCTCAGGATAGGAGGCTTTCTGGGAAAATGAAAAGTGAAAAAGGTACATTCAGTTTTTTTCTTTTAAGGAAAAAAATGTAGAGAAAAGGAAAGAAAAAAACAACAAAAAAAAACAAAAATGGGGAGAAAAAGAAATTATTTCCAAGATGACCTAATCAGTGTGACTTATCAGGATACACCTTCGTCATTTCAGCTGGTGGGGACCAGGATGCCGAACCTGGTGCCAGGTTGACGTGTCATCTTCTCCTGCGATTGTTCAAAACGGACCAAGGAGATGTGACGTCACCGTTCCCGAACATGAAAAATATGTGCAACATCAAGGCGTCTTGTGATCGACATCTTCTGGCCGCAGCCCACGATAGTATTACCGTTGGCGCGGTCTTGGCCGTTCTCAAGGCCATTCTTGTCTTGGGTACGTCTTTGTTGTGGTTTATTTGGGCTTGGCTAATGGCTGAGTGGCGCTATTTCTATTAAAGAAAAAATGGCTTTGCATCGTCTCGCTACATGTATGTGCTTTGTATAACAGGATCATAGAACAGATGTGAGGCAGTCTAGAAAACCCGTTGGATGTCACATTTGCGGAAAGTGTTAATGGCCTTGGTGAACCCGCACACTTCGTAACAGGTAAACAGTAGCAGATCAATGCACAGGCAATCTGACAGCCCTTGTTCATCATTCTGCGACATCTGACGGGTTTTCCTAGACTGCCTGACAGATTTTCTTCCTCTTTAGGTGATTCCTGCGGTTCTGAGAGCCCCTCAAAGGTTCCTACGACCCCGAGCGACAAGGGAGAAGGGGATATCATCAGTACACTACTCAGTAGTCTTGATGATGATATAGACAGGGACATGATGGGATTGTAAGTAATCAACCATTCTAGAACATCACATTGGCATATGATTCTCTATTGAGACACATTGACTGGCACGACCAGTTCGCTTTAAGCTCAGCGATCTAAAGCTAGAAATCCACTGCTGATTTTCTGCGTTGCGACTTGCTTTGCAACCTGCTACCTGTGATTGAATACGATCGCAAGGAACTGATACCGGTCGCCGACCGATTGCCGACTGAAATTGACCACATCTTCGCCATTGGTGGAAATCACGTCTAGAGAGTCCACTACAGCGATCGAGTGCCCAGTTGCAACACAACCCAGTTGCAAAGCAAGTCGCAATGCAAAATCAGTTTGAAAATCAATGGTGGATTCCTAGCTTAAAGCTGAACTCCATGAACAAAAACCACAGCGCCGCAGTATGGTGGTCTACAGAAGTGCAAACGCCCTTCGAAACACCTCCAGAACATGATAGACCACCAGCGTATTTGGTGGCGCCACTGTATTCAATCTCAGGCTTTCTATCGAGACACATCAAGAGATAGTGTCCAAGTGACAGAGCCTGGGTAGAGTTAGTACAATCCGTAGGAACTTGAGCATGAGGTTGGCCAGGGTTCTTTAGTGCTTGCGCGCAGTCAAAATATGTGGTACAATGGCAATAACTTCGGCATCAACAAATAATACACCACTCGTCTGAGTTTCAGAAACTCAATTTGGTATAATTGCAAACATGTTGCACATAAATCTTATTTTATTTCTTTTGCCATAGTTTTGTTATTTGAATATATTTTCACAGAAACGCAATGTACTTGATATGAGCAATAATGCATACATGACTCGCGCGATGTGTGTGTATTTGGAGAAAGAATATTTAATTGATTGCGGTAATTATGACCAAAGGGATAAAATAAGAATTATCCTCAACCTATACATAATGATATCTGATGACGTTGATATACGTCAAATGAGTGTTGTATTGTTTTTGAATGCATAAATGTTTTCAACTGGTGCTTTGGTAACACCATAAATGTCAACAAGACGTGAATACTATAGAATAGTGACCGACTTTACTCTCTGGTTCGGTAAGAACCTAATGCCTTCGACCTGCAGAAGTCACTGGATGCCATGTCTTGATGTTGCTCTATTGACTGACTCAGGGTGAATACAGTGGCGCCACCAAATAGCCTGGTAGTCTATCATGTTTCGGAGGTGTTTTGAAAGTGCCTTATGGTCGTTTGCATTTCTCTTGACCACCACCGTGGCGTGGTGGTCTTTTTTTAGTGCTCGGATCTCCAGTTTTTGTTCATGCAGTTCAGCTTTAAGGTCCATGGGAAACTGGTAAAATCACCACCCATGTTGAGTTATTTCTTTGATATCTCTGGTGAATTGCATGTTTTCTACCTCTTTTCTAGTCCTGGAACCAAGTCAAGCAAGGGGGGCATGGAGAGCGCCGGTTTGAGCGACTTTGCCAAACATGCTTTGAAAGCCATCTGCGCACAGGACTGGGTCAGGGAGAAATTCCTGAAGGACCCTGAGAGTCTGTTCACGTCCGATCTACTCCTGGATAATATGCTTTCACCAAGACAGGTAGGAAGGGTTTTATTAAGTTTGGGTGCTGGAAAGCTCTTGAAGAACACAATTGGCCAATTGTTGATGGGTTGACCGATGAATCTATCAGTTGAGCATTTTCATTGGTCGTTATGATCATAAATCATCCATCAAAAAGTACTTACTTTGAAGTATCCCTATTCCTTTGTGTATGTCATAAATCATGTAGGCCTGCATGTACCACAGATCTGTGATAGTAGTGAATTACAGGAACCTCCCTCTACAGACACCTCTCTATTAAGGACACTGGGATTCCTTCCCAAATTGCACATTACAATTTATTTTGACCTTGTAATCAGAACACTTCTCTACTGTGGACAGTATTGGTAAGTCCAGAGGAGTCCAATGCACTTGGATGCAGAAACAATGACTTTCACCACTGCCAGTTCTCTCAGCAAATGTCCCGTGATATTTGGCCTACGGTAGTTGATCAAGTTCTTCTCTCCGCAGCTGGAAGCTGATGACATCATCTCAAAAACACAGGGAAGCTCTCTAAATTCAGCATCAACTTCCAACACCTGGACACAGTTTATAACAAATATTCTAATCAAATGCCTCCTTGTTTACATAACATTTTAATCTTTCGTTCACCCGAAACGACTGGTACTCACTTCCGTTCTACACATCATGTTCGAATTATCTGATGTTACGTTGCAATTTTTGTTTGGTGACGGTTTCCTACTTAGCGGTCAACATGTTTCAAACTTTCAAAAGGCCCGTTACGCACAAATAATTCATTTTACCCTTTCTCTGCTGCACATGAAAACACCACATTATTTTTTCGGCAGAAAGGCCAAAAGGGCTTAATACATGTATGCTGGGCCTGACGCCCTTCATAATTCATTCTCCCGCTAGGCGCCGCCAGCGAGAAAGTGGTAAGAGAATGGCGCATATGGTGCTGCGATCGCTGCCGTGGCCGACGGACTGGGTGGCAGTCTGTCGTGTGTGCATTCGTGCATGCGTGTGTGTGTCAATTTTGCCTTGTCAGCAGCCTAGTGCCTTCAGTTTTCAGTGGGTCATATTCATGTATGTATGGCCCCAAAATATCAAATGAGTTCAGTTTTCGGTGTGGAAAAAGGTAGCATTATTCACAATCACAATCATTATTTTGCCCACTACGTTGATAAAATCACCAGGTGTGAGAGATTTCCAGCCTCTGGAGCAGACTAGGTACTTACGAGATAATCGTCTGCTTCCAGACTCAGCAGTTGGTCCATCTCATCTGCTATCCTAACGGTCTCCCAGGACATTATGAGGAAGAGGAGGAACCTGAGCAGAAGGATGTGATCACTCGGATTCTGAAGGTAATCACTTGGTGTCTCCTAATGATCACGACACTACCACCATTGAGGAGCCCTGATAGCCAAGTGGTTTATATCACGTCCGCTCAGCAAGCGGCAGATCCCGGCTTCGAATCCAGCTCAGGCCGTATGGGATTTCATTCCCGGCTCTTCACATCCATCACATGGGACAGTAAGCTGTGGTGCCTTGTACATATGTACCTTGTTTCTTTGCACGGGCAAGGAAAAGACCCCATCCAAGTGAAGCACATGAGTAGCTTGAGATGGCCTCGTCCGCAATTTACAGGGCCAATAATGCTACGGCATCGGCCCTGATGGAAAAAATATTCCTTGTTTTATCTTGAGACCATTGTATGTTCTTTCGTATCATTTCTGTTCCTTCTGTCATTCAGAATCTAAATCAGTGGACCCTGAGGGTTTCATGGCTAGAACTCCAACTGATGTTCAAACAGTCCTCCGTCAGTGAAATGAATTGCCTGCTAGAAGATCTCGCCGATTCCACAATTGAGGTCTTCCAACAACAGACAGATTCAAGGACCACATCGTACGGGGGTCCGCCCAGCCCTCAACCAGTCAGCAGGTCAGTGAAAGAAGCATTTTCTGCACATGTCTCAGCATTTGAAGTCTTACTTTGGTGCCATTGCTGGCACTGACCATTTCAATGCCTCCCTCCACCTCTCTTCCCCCTCGGCACCTGGGGGTAGATTACTAACTGGGGAAGCGAAGACCATGAAAACCAACTGAAGACACTTAGCAGAATAAAGCATTTGACGAACATTGATCTATATTGACTGTGATTTTTTAAAAAAAAACGTGAGTTGTCTCTCGCAGGGTTTCCGCCAGAAATTTTTTTGAGAAATTTTTCTTCAAAATCACCAAAAAACCCCATGAATTAGAAAAGGGCTATTTTCTGTTCCTTTGAGGGTACCAGCAAAGTACCCTTACCGGTATTACCCTGTGGTGGAAACACTGTCTCGTATTGTTCTGAGTTTTTCATGAAAAACCAAATCTTGCTCCAGCACTGAAGGGGTTAAGCAACTGGTTGCTCTCGCGATTCTGTCCAGGATGATGCCGTTGATTAATTCTACCTGGAGTGCTCCAATGATGTCATATTTTATGAAAATTGCAGCTAATATTCTTCATTCGTCACTTCTAGGCAGGATCCAATCTCCGACCAGAGCGTCTGGCTAATGGCGCCGTTGATAAGTAAACTACCTAATCCTGTACAAGGCCGTGTACTGAAGGCTGCTGCCTCTGTGTTGGAGAGTGGCAACAGTTTCTGGTCGTCGAAGAATAAGACAGAAAAAGAGAGAAATTTATTGAAAAGGTAAGGCAAATCAATGGTAGGCCTTTAAAAAGCATTCAATTTGGACTCCTCTGCTTGTTGAATGAGCTCATTCATTACCAATAATGATAATTAATACCGGTAATAACGATAATAACCTTTCTTGTTTTCCTATCCTCAGCAGCCAAAGTCCACTTAAACTTCGTTTACGGTGCCACACGCCTATGCCTTTATCAACGATGTGAGCCAAGTGTTGCATTAAAAATTGATTCTCTCAGAGTTTCCAGTTCATTGAAGTCGCAGTTCGATTTTCTTTTCATTAAACCAAGTTTTGTTGCATTGCTAGGTTGCTATGGATACCTCTTGTTGCCATGGCAACTTGCTTCCAAATATTTTGCTTCCAGGGTACTTTCATGTGTACTTTAACTCTCACTTGCCCCTTGGCCTTGATACTATCACTGCCAGGGCAATTTCATAATAACTCACGCAGTGAGCCGGGAAGCGGCTCACGAAGTGAGTATAATGGTTACGTGTGTGTAAAAAAATCTACAAAATTCAATGGAAAAATCAATACAGAGATGTGTAGTCCGTGAATCTCAACACCTTGACGCAATATGGCGATTTTGTGGATGTCGTAAACCATCATCCTTTCCGCCACGGCCGGAATCAGCCGTCTGCCGCGTCACGTCACGATGTCACGTCACGCCACGGTGCACGGCGTCACGAAAAACATCATTTGCAGGAACAGGCCTAGAGGCCAGCCGGCCGCAGGCCTCAAAAGGGGGGTCTCCCCCAGAAAGGGGGGGTTCGGGGGGTCTCCCCCGATTTGGTAACGGCTGCGTGAGTTCACGAGATCACTGATCTTTACATATTAAACTGATAAACTGATGAAATTCTGAAATCTTGCCCTCTGTCACATAGGTATTCATTGGAAAGTACTCACTGAGAGCTTTCCAATGAATACGTGTGTGACAGGTTTTCAAGTCCCTGGCAGCTGATGCTCAAAATATATTGGATACATTATAAACAATGAAATAAACTGTTTTGTTTCTGATTTTGCAGCACATCATTGCTCGGCCATCAACCCTTCCTCTCCCTGGTGCTAAACTGTCTGAAAGGACAAGACGAACAACGAGAGAATCTCCTCAACTCACTTCACAATCAACTGGAGAAATTCATTCAAAATGCCAAAGAAGAGAAATATTTGGATGACGCCAAACTGAGGCAGATTATGCAGGAGGCGTTGCAACTTAGGTTGAGTTTGGTAAGTACTGGGTGCTCAGGGTTGAGGTTGGTGAGTACTGGTCAGTGGGTGCTCAGGGTTGAGTTTGGTGAGTACTGGGTGCTCAGGGCTGAGTTTAGTGGGTACTGGGTGCTCAGAGTTATGTTTGGTGAGAACTTTGTGATCTGGGCTCAGTTTGGTAATACTTGATGCTCAGTACTGATTTTGATAAATACTGGGTGCTCAGGGTTGAGTTTGGTAAGTGCTAGGTGCGCAGGGCTGAGTTTGGAGAGTACTGGGTGGTCAGGACTGAGTTTGGTGAATACTGGGTGCTCATGGTTGCGTTCAGTGAGTACATGGTGCTCAGGTTGAATTTGGCAAAAGTACATGTACTGGGTGCTCAGGTTGAGTCGGTGAGTGCTGGGTGCTCAGGGTTGAGTTTGTGAGTATGCAGTGCTCAAGATTGTGTTTGGTGAGTACTGGGTACTCATATTCTAGTTGATAATCTCTATTTTCCATTCTTTTTGCTTCAGGTCGGTGGGATGTTCGACACAATCCAGAAAAGCAACACAAACACAACCGACTGGTGCGTGCTGCTCTTCCAGATGATCAGCTATGGTGTAATCGACACACAGTCAAACAGTGAACTGTTCTACACAATCATGGACATGTTGTCAGTGTTGATTCATGGCACGTTGGTCAGCGAGGGTTCCGAGAAAGGAGAGGAGAATAAGAAGTCCTATATGAACCTGGTGAAGAAGTTGAAGGTGGGTATTTTTGTATGAGAGCCTAGTGGTGCAGTGGCAAGACTTGTAACTGGTAGGCCTTGGGTTCAATTCCCAGTTGGGTCTCCACTTTGTTTCAAATGTGACTGACCCCCCTCGCATATGTGACCCGGCACAACAAAAAGAAGACCCAACATGTCCAAGGTGACACCAACGGTTTGTTGATTTCAGGATTGTCTGCCCATTGTGAAATTTGACTTCGTCGATTTCTGTAACTGTTTGGTGTCATCTTCGGTCTTCTTCTGTGCGCATTCCGACTCATTTTGTTGTGCCGGGTCACTGTGTTATTGTTGTGAACAGTACCCAGTTAACTTGTCTTAATTTAATTTTTTGTTCAAAATTGCAGAAAGAGTTAGGTGACAAACATTCCGATGGCATTGACCTTGCCCGCCATCTTTTACCATTCCCAAAACGTCAATACGAGGTGCTATCATTCGAACCCCACGGTAGCCTAGTCGACACCAAGGGTAACAAAATTACCGGTTTCGATTCGATAAGTCGTAAACAGGGTCTTCAAGTTTCGCAGAAGAATAAAGTTAGTGGATGGGATTTGTTAGAGGGTAACAAGAATTCTGGGATGTTACCGTTGGCGTGGTTTGGTGCGGTTCGTTTGGAACGGAAACCTATGAAGTATGAGGATCAGCATAGGTAGGAACAGTTACAAATATTTTTACGGGTGTTACCTTGTGAATTTTTGACCAGTATTAGCATAAAGGAATCAACCATAAAGGTTCAACTGACAAATTTAGCATTTTATAAATGTGGACAATATCCCTTTAAAACCCAACAGAATTGCATTTTGACGTTTCCATATGATAGGCAAGACCCTTCTGCATGTTTACTGCAAATTTTGTTGAATTCCGACTAGTTGATCGTATGATACAAAAGGACTGAATTAATGAGAACCCCACGAACGATGTGTGTTCAGGGTCATCGGTGTACATTTGAATAGGCTGACGTACATTTGTACATGGAACACTAATTGTGCTGAAAATAGCTCAGTTATTGTCAGAAATGGAATTCAAAGCATCATGTTGGCAGGTTCATGTTCCTCTTTACCACAAAAAAAGTTGAACCTCGTGCCTATTACGTAAAGCCAAAATCCAGGCAGTGAGAGACATCTGGTGGCAAGACAGGAAGTGTATCCCTCAGTAAGCTCATCGTTCGCAGTTAAACCTTTATGGTTGATTCCTTTATGGTATTAGGTACGGAACTGGTGTTACTCTTTCTATTCACTTGAATATAAATCTGGACGTCTCTCAATTAAAGACAGCATTTGTCACTAATGTCAGTCCAAAAGGTGTCCTTAAAGGCAGACTCCACTCATTGTCAACTTTTGAATTTTTATCAATCCATGGAAACTGTTGCCATGAGTTGTGGTGTCACTAGTGTCATAGGCTGAAGACCTTTATTGTTGTGATTGAGCTACTCTTACTGCCTAGGCCTATTGATTTACCTTCATAAATATGCAGTGAACAAACATGACATCACATATGCTGTGCAGTGGTCCCCTTGGGATGCAATAAAAATGCTTAAAATGATGAGTTTGCTGATTTAAAAAAAAAGACATGTTGCAGAGATCAGTGAATTTGAATGTATTAACGATATTTCAAAAATTCAAAACTTTACAATGTGTGGAGTCTCCCTTTAATTGACAGGTCCACTCAATTTTCTCCTAAGAAAGTCATGTCGCTTGCGCCAATACTTACTACATGTATCTCCATCCACAGACTGCTGCTCTACCACACACATTCCCTGAGAAAGGATCCAAGTTACTATCTGGAACCCCCTCCCCTGCCTCCAGAGGACCTCGAACCTCCCGTAGACAAAACTTCGGTGAGTTTAGTTTTCCTCACTTGCGTCATTTCACTTGCTTCCTTATGCTGTGGAATCTTTTCAACTTTTTTGGACTGGGGGCATTTTCAGCGAGTGATTCAAAAATGTGTATTTTAATCATGGAATGCTTTGTAGAATGGGACGACACTTCCTGAACCTCTGTAGTGGGGAATTTGAACCTCTGTAGTGGGTGGATTTGAACCTCTGTAGTAGGGAATTTGAACCTCAGTAGTGGGAGATTTGAACCCCTGTAGTGGGGGCATTTTGAACTCTGTAATGGGGCATTTGAACCTCGGTAGTGGGGCATATGATCCTCTGTTGTGGGGGCATTAAAACCTCTATCGTGGGGGCACCTAGAGATACATGTATAATGGAAGGGGAAGGGCTGCAAAAAATTTACGAAATATCTGGACTTTTAGCTGGGCACATGGGTATGTGTTTTGATATGGGCAATAAAAACTCAAAAAACACCAAACCACTTCATGAAAGTATTACTCGCAGAAACTGGAACCTAGAAAATTTGCAATTAGTTTGAAAAATCTGTTGAAAATGCCTCCAGTCCGAACCAGGTTTTAATGTTAGGCTGATGTTCACCTTTCAGTAAGTTAGTGTTTCAAGTGCTGCTATATGGACAACTTCTCACTGCTCAGGTGTTTTTGGTTGTTAGTCAGTGTCAATTGACTTGAGCTTCTTCGATATTTTTCTTGCTAGAGTGGTGCGGCTTTACGCGAGATACTTTATCACAGAATATCACGATTTTGTTCCAAGCTACTTGCTCTTGAGACTATCACTATCAGTGAAATGGTGTCTGTCACTTTGTTAAAGGCTTCTTGTCCCGAGGAATTGAGTTGGTACAGAATGTAAAAAGTTACACACTGAGAATTGGCATCGGGTGTCAGAGTATTGCTATGTCCCCTTCCCTCCCCCAATTTGGCCAAGCTGCTCTTTCTGGCAAGATTCATGGACGCTTGTTACTGAGGGGTTGTGTTTGTCAGGGGCGGATCCAGGATTTCGGAAAAGAGGGGGCCCACTGTGCTAGAAACATTGAAATCTGCAGTGAATTTCAATGATTTGCTCCAAATTTCGGAATTTTACGGTCGATTTTACAGATTTATTGGCCGAAAGGGGGGGGCGTGCGCCGGGTGTGCTCCCCGTGGATCTGCGCCTGTTTGTCTTGAGAAGGGGTGAGGTCGATAATTTGTGTAGCTCCTGCTATTGGGTATAGTCCTATAATATATGAAGTATATGTATAGAGGCCTTGCAAATGACGTCACAAGCCGCCATGCTGGGGGGCACATGCTGCAGAGGCGCAGTGAAATGAGCCGTGCATGTCCCAATGACGTTACGTCAAACCCACTTCACGCAGGTCACGTCACACCTCTGCGCCCTGTCAAGGCCTGTGCCCTCCAGCATGGCTGCCAAGATGACGTCAATGCAAGGCCTCTATAGTATAGTCCGACTCAACCTAGAGGTAACATGAAAGGAATTTGAGTTATGCGAGTTATGGGAAATGTGACATGAACTGTGGTTTCTTAATAGACCCAAATAATCCAAGTGGAGAGGGTCCCTAATAGCCATTGAATGCAGAGTGTTCTAAACCACAAGGCCTTGCATTTCACTTGTGGTCAATGAATGGTCTATTTCGCATTCCAAACATTCCTTTCATGTTACCTCTAGGTTGAGTCAGACTATATAGTCCTATAGTCCAAAAAATCAGAAACGTTAAGTGCACTGCTGATGACTTAGTCAGAGATAAGTGCATTGTACCGGTAATCCCCAGTCTTTACATGTATCATTGAGCTGTGGAATACATGGGGCGATGAAAGCTGCAGAAAAACCCTGCTGTGTCAAAGTCACCTCACGTATTGGAAATGGGTGGGACCTCTCCCTGAGACACCCTCTCATAGTGTTTTGTAGGCACCTGCTGAAGTCTCTGTCTAATCATAAAAGATGTGTCACCATGGTCAAAACCTGGTTAAAATGTGGGGAACGGCTTCCTTGAAATATTTTGCCCACGATATTGAGTTTTATTTTCCCTCCCTATTCAGGATGTTAGAAAGAAGGTAAGGCTTGATGTACGTTGTGGTGTATTTCATAAACAGCCAATCCTAGTAGTCTGTCTGTTTACACCAGTAAACAAAGTTTACACGAATTTACACGAGTAACAAAGTTTACACGAGTACCAAATTCTAGCAGACGTCATCTTTGAAGAGATGTTGCTCCATATTTATCAGTTTTGTGGAAGATTTTTTGAATAAATATCATTCATTTTTGCTGTCCAAATGACATTCCTTCAAGTTTCTTTCTGATAAATTCTTCATATTGAAAAGATACACAATTTCTGACTTGATTTATTTTGGTTATTTTCATCTGGGTATGAAGAGAGTTGCTAGGATTGGCCGTATCTGTCACTTGAGTTTCTGTCTCTTGTTTGCATGCCTGCACAAATTTCTTGGCTTCAAAATTCCATGTTTTTATGAAAACACTATTTAAGTAGCCGTTGGCCACGTTCGTTAAACTTGTTTTAGAACCAGGCTGTTTGAGAATCAACTACAATGTCTCGCAACTATTTAATTTTTCATTGAATTTTCTGATTATACTCAGTAAGGACTTATATTCAGGTGTATATACTTAAGCCCTGTAATGCCCGGAATCTGAATTTCCCAAAAGTTGCCTGGAATCGGACCTCGAGTTGCCCGGAGTGCATATCTTCGAGAAATCAGTGGCGTAGGGAAGAAGAGGACAATATTTTGCAAAAATGCTGGTAACGAAATAGCCAAGAAATTTTTGTGACTTTTATTTTAACATTTTCCTGTTATTGTGGATCATTGTTGTAACATTCGCACTCATTCTTGAGATTAAATAATTGTTTTCACTTCGTGTTAATTTTCAGTTCATGTACATGTATATATACTTCTGTCTGTTGTCTGCTGTCACTGTCCGTTTAAACTTTTGTAGAATTTTTCCAAATTTGACCGAATGTAGACCACTCACAATGCATTTCTTGGAAATTTTTCATTTATTCCACCCTCCAGATTTCAAAAAACATTTCAGTGCCGATTCCCATTGTACCGAGTTAGTGTCTTGTGATGCAGAGTGCCCAAAGTTTACATTTCGAATGGCGTCATGATGCCACTTTAATGGGAAAGTGCATTACAATGCACGTCATGGCAATGACGCCGTCGTTGCCTTGTTACCAGGTCTCGGCACTCTACAAATTAATGCCAAAATATGGCCGGCACTGAAGTGGTTCATTAAGTTTTCTCCACCAAGTGAGCTCAGTTGTGACATGAGGTACTGTCCATGCGCCAAGTATAAAATATGAGTAAGATCAAAAATATATATCAAAAATATATATATATTTTTGGTAAGATTCAATGGAACCAGAATTTCTTCGATTTTGTTGATGTGAGGTGAAAGTGTGTCTCTGCCGCCATTTTAATGGCGGTACGCCATCAAGCCTTTTTGTGATGATACTAATTTATGTCTAATTCATGCCATAAATCGTATCTTTCAGGAAGTCAAAGAAGAATCAATCCCAGAAAATCGCCAGCCGGACAGTGGAAGCCGTCGTGGGAAGGCGCAGAGACGGAGGCGGCAGTCTCGCATGGGGTCAACCGGCGGTGGCCATACGCCAGGCTATATGCAGGTGAGAAATAGTTGTATTCTCTTGAAATTCCTCTTGAATTTGAACTCAGTTGAAGTCAGCTTGTTCCTTATATGATATTTTTACCTTTGAATAGATTTTGTATTTCTAATCATTGTTTGAATTTACAGTCTCCGGCTCTCAACTAAAATTCATTTCTGTTTATTTTTTCAGCCAATGCATTCAATGCAATTCAGGCCCGACCCACCCATGTATCAATCCCCCGGGGCAAATGGGCCGCCTCCCCAGTGGTATCCCCCACAGCAACAACCGCCTGCATACTTTCCACCACAGCAGATGCAGCCAGGTCAGTGTCTTCTGTTTACATTCTGCGAGAGTGTTGTCCTTCATCTTGTCTAGAACAGCAATCAAAGTTTACTAGTCTAGAATAGCAATCAAAGTTTACTAGTCTAGAATAACAATCAAAGTTTACTAGTCTAGAATAGCCAACAAAGTTCACTAATCTAGAATAGCAATCAAAGTCTGCTAGTCTGGAATAGCAATCAAAGTTTTCTAGTCTAGAATAGCAGTGAAAGTTTAGTAGTCTAGAACAGCAATCAAAGTGTACTAAGATAAGAAATATATATTTTTGCTGGTTCACAAAACCCAAATTCATGTGGGGTGGTTTGTGTTAGGTGTCTATATGTAGGTACCTCCCACAATTTACCAAATTTCAGAGAAAGTGGTGCTTTCACAATCTGTGCTAGGTTAGATTTTTATCTAATTCACCATATTTCAGAGAGAGAGTGGGTTTTCACGTTCTTTGACTAGATTTTAATATTTCACCAAATTGAACAGAAAATGGGTGTTTCACGTTCTGTTATAGGTTCAATTTCCGTCTAATTCTCCAAATTTCAGAGAAAGTGGTGCCACGAGATCCTTTTATTGAGCCATCTAGTGAGTTATGGACCATTGTCTGCTCAGAAAATATTTCTACAAGTCATATTTGGCTCACATTTAATTACCCAATTGTCAACTGGTACTGTCCGTTACATGTTTTATTAAACAATACTGAGCCTTTTATGGAAGGCGCATCTATTTTCTGATCGTATACGTTGAGTTTTTGCCCTTTCACTGCCAAAGTACTTTCAACCCTGAAAGTCCCTAAACCCTGTCGTAGAGGTATTCATTGGAAAGCTCTAACTGAGCACTTTCCAATGAATACCAAAATGACAGGGTTTTCATACCTTTTGACAATCATTTACATTTTTTATGAAATTGGCACTGGGGGTGAAGGGGTTACCGGTAACTCATCTGCTCCCAGCCAGGTTTGAGCAGACGGTATCTTTTGCTGAAGTTTTCCAAAAGCCTCAGAAATACATAAAAATTTGAAAAAAAATTGAAGAAACATTCTTCAGATGGTTGATAGGAACAACATTTCTTCAAATAGTTTTCAATCAATGCCATAGGATATGAGAAAAATTTGACAGAAGGTGCCGTCTGCTGGACTCTGCGGTCAGATGAGTTAACATGGTTAAGGGGGTTGTGTTGGAGCCTGATTGATGACACCACTGTTTTCGTTTTATGCCCAGCAAGTCCATATTTCCCATATCCATTCCCAATCAAGGTGGCTGGTGAAAGACCAGTTTTCGAGGTCAACTTTTTCAGCCCAAGGCAGTCTTTTACACAAATGTCACGTTTGCCAGCCACTTAGCCTGCCCTTATCCATCAACGTCTCGAACTTTTCTGGAAAAGCACTCTGCACAAGACCTTTCCTCCCTGTCCTACAGTGTTCCTGTAGTGACTGACGCCCACAACTTCTGCCATTCCAATTATCCTTGCTGTGGGTGTTCAAGAGTTCCAATGGTGACCTTCAGCCCCATACATGTACTTCTGCCATATCAATTTTCCTTGCTGTGGGTGTTCAAGAGTTCCAATGGTGACCTGCAGCTCCATACATGTACTTCTGCCATGCCAATTTTCCTTGCTGTGGGTGTTCAAGAGTTCCAATGGTGACCTACAGCCACATACATGTACTTCTGCCATTCCAATTATCCTTGCTGTGGGTGTTCAAGAGTTCCAATGGTGACCTGCAGCCATATAACATACTTCTGCCATACCAATTTTCTTTGCTGTGGGTGTTCAAGAGATCCAATGGTGACCTGCAGCCACATAATGTACTTCTGCCATACCAATTTAATTATCCTTGCTGTGGGTGTTCAGTTCAAGAGATCCAGTGGTGACTGACGGCCACATTCTTCTGCCATTCCAATTACCGGTGTCTTGGCTGTGTTCTAATAGCACTCAAGAGCCACCTATC
Source organism: Notospermus geniculatus (assembly GCA_002633025.1). Taxonomy (NCBI): domain Eukaryota; kingdom Metazoa; phylum Nemertea; class Pilidiophora; order Heteronemertea; family Lineidae; genus Notospermus; species Notospermus geniculatus. The sequence goes on along the minus strand of NMRB01000934.1, from coordinate 43,599 downwards.
TGGCAAGTCCAGTGATCCTTGCTGTGGGTGTTCAAGAACTCCAATGATAATATGTGACCCTCTACCACAAAACCAGTTGGAAGTTGCACAGAAAGTGAGCCTTAACCTACTGAGATGAACCAGGAGATAAAGTCAAAGAAAGAAATAGAATTACTCAGACTTCACAATATAGATAGACAATGCTGAAATTGACAGATATTCGGTCCAACCTGCCAACCTCAGAACGACTTCTGACTGGTTTTGTGGTGGAGGGTCATATAATAGGTGCCCTGGTCAGCCATTCCAATGATACTTGCTGTGGGTGTTCAACAGTCCCAATCCTTGGGTTCAATGGGCAACTTTCCTGCTGTTAGAGGCCGCCTGCTAGCGGTCCAAATTTGACGTCAAAATGCGTGAGCCACGACGCCCACGTCATTATGGACGACGTTGTGGCATGCATTTCTGCCCTGTGACGTCAAATTTCATGACGTTCTTGGACCGCTAACTCGTAGTGGCCTCTGACGGTAGGAAAGTTCCCCATTGAGAAAAACACACGGTTAAATTGGGACAAATACAAATACTCCTAAATACAAATAACCATGACAGTCTTCAGTAATCAAAATAGTCTGAAAGATTTAAATCACTTTCTCTGTTTCTCATTGAAGGTGGTCCATCATTTGGTAATCAGCACTCCCAATCGAAGGCCGCTTTGAGTACAATGCTTCGTGCCAGGCAACCGTCGTCACAGAATTACATGCCAAACAATCCACAGCAGACGATGAACATGCAGTTACTGCATCAGGTAAGACATTTGATTTGATGCTGAAGCTTTGCCCCTTCCCCCTTCAAATGGGGTACCGGCAAACAAAAAGGAGGTGCTGGTCATCAACCTGGTTAAAACGCAAGTGCGCATGCTTTGCGATTGTTGAACGTCATCAGGCGTCGTGCGTCATTCTGACGTTACAAAAAACTGTGTCATTCACAACCCGTGACGTCGGTCATTGGCTTGTTGTTTACCCAAAATTAGTCAACTTTATCGATTAAATTCATCATGTTCCCGCAGAGATTTTTGCCCAAAAGCGATAGATATATTTTAGCAATTCTGTACTTAAATGATAGAAAAGTAAAATTAGAAATTGAGTCCAATTAATTATATTTGGCCTAGAAACAGGGTGTGCGTTTCAGAATTAATTGGAAAATAACGTTAGCCTCACTTTCAATGACGCAGTTCTGACCAGGTTGATAGTCAGCGCTGCGTCGCGGATTAGGGTTGCCGATACCTCATTATGCCGGAACTACCCTTTGAGACCCCTCTGCTAGGAGGACACCTCTCTATCAAGGACACACAACTTCTGCCCCAAATTGGTCATTTCTGTTCATTTGTCTGTCCAAAAGTACACCCTCGATTGACTTTCAAAATGGGTCAATTATGTATATGTTTACATGGTTCCTGCCTCATCATTGTTGCAGAAAACAAGACAGCAGTTGATACGGCAGCAGCTTCGCGCCCAGCATCAACAGAACCTGCAGAGTCGAATGGTTGATAACCAGGGGATGTACGGCAACCAACCGATGCAAGGCAACCAACAGCCAATGCAACCGATGCAGGGAATGCCAATGGATACCAATAATGGTAAGTACATGTATGTGTTTGTGGACTGGCTGGTGTGAGTATTGACCAGGACTGGGTTGTTCAAAACATCATTGGCACTATTTTGACACTAGCCCTAATGTTTTGAACAACCGGGCCCTGAATTTTGACTCTAGACAGAGCTGTTTGTGAAATAGATGCAAGGCAACCAACAGCCAATGCAGGAATGCCAATGGATACCAATAATGGTAAGTATGTGTTTGTGGACTGGCTGGTGAGTACTGACTTAATTTTGACTCTTAACCCATTAGGCGCCAGACAAGTATAAAGTATGTCAGCTTTTTTTCCCAGCGCTTTTCACTTTTTTACCATATCTTGGTTTTTTGCTCAAATGACAAAAAGAAAAAGTTGAAGATAAAGTGAACAAGTGATGTTTATTTTGTAGCTAATAACCAGCACTGGCTACATGATACAACTGGAGCCGAGGTTAAATTTTGTTGTTGTTGTTGGTTGCCTCTGTGACGGCCGAAAATCACACGGGCGGGTTTGGGCTATATGGGATTATGCAGGCTTGGGCGGGTTTGGGCTATATGGCGCCTAATGGATTAAACTGATTGTACAATGGACATAACTGCCCTCCGGTATTCTCTCTCAGTGTTGGAGAAATTAGTGAAAAATGAACTTTGTTTTTCAGGCATGAACCAGGGCTACCCAGGCCAGAGTTACAACATGCAGGCTGGATCGATGATGGAACCTCATAGCGGTATGATGTCGCCGACCTTCAACCAGGGCTACCAGAATCAAAACATGCCGGCGCCAATGCAGCCAGGCAACCAGAACTACATGCAACAGGG